>JAMKCH010015249.1:0-129714 GCA_023653785.1 Ophioderma brevispina | reverse complement strand
AATGACACAAGGAAAAAGAAACACAAATATTTCAAAACTAGTTCTTCTCCCATTTTAAATACAACAAGGTTAAATCTTGTATGTGCATTTCCTTGGCCTTTCTGATGTGTTGACTTCGCTTCTGAAAAATAGCAAATTCTCAAGTCAATGTTCACATCACTACCCTGAGAATGTTTGTGCTGATTTTTTATTTTTAAGCTTTAAAAACTTGCCTATTTTGAAACTTTTTTTACCTAAACCTGTTTGTGAGATTTAGGTTAAGGGTGAGACCACCTTGCATGTTATTTTCCTTAGATCCTCCAGAAAACCACCCTGTCACATAAGTTTCACAGTCAATGGTACGACTTTTCTGACCCCAAACAGGATAGCAAACGGTTCAATCAATTTTTGCAATGTAGGTCCTTCACTGTCATCGAGTATAAACATCTGGAATGCCTCTATTCCTTATCTACACAAAAAGGGATAGTCATACCTGCTTCTTCAGACCTACGACGAAGAGGACATAGTTTTAATAGATGATACGAAACTTGGAAGTAGAAAGCCCGGGTATTGAAAATGTGAATTAACAATCTGATTTAAATAAAACAATTGCGAACTCAATTTCACTTAAATTTGTTTTTCAACATGTCTCTGTGTACTGGAATGGTCCCTGATGATTTGAAGTTGCTAACGTCCCATCCATCTATAATAAAAAAGACAATCCCGAGTTATTTAGTATTATAGACCTGTTTCTGTACTACCATGTTTTTTCAAAGATAATAGAAGAATTGTACATGAAAGGTGTTATGACTTTTTAAGTAAAAAGAATATTCTATATCAAAGACAATAATGTATTTCGGAACACATTGCCCCAATTGGCTGTAGTAATTTCAAAAAGGTAATCAATCCAAATCAGTGACAATAATATGTCTAACTGCTGGTATTTTCATGGATTTATCTAAGGCATTCGATACATTAATCAGTGACATTCTACTTGACAAGTTTATCACTATGGTTTCCTGGAGTGTTCCCTGCATGGTTCCCAATTACCTTTCAAATGAAACAATTGTTTCATATAATCAAATTCATATTGTCTCTAATCTGTAAAATTTGTGTTCCTCAGGGCTCAATATTTAAGGCCCTTACTCTTTATTATGGTACATAATGATATCTGCTTTACAATCCAAATTGTTATCTTTTCATTTTATATTTGCGGATGATACTACTGTATTTTACTCAAAAAAACCCCTCAAACCCCAACCTTGATCTGTGTAATACTCTAAATTGTGAGCTTAAAGAAGTATGTAACTGGTTTCAGATCAAACAAACTATCACTTTAATGCAGCCAAAACACACCTTAATGTTATTGGAAGACCACACCAAACTAAACAGATTAATGATAAAAAACAGATATACCTTGATGGATGCAAATTAATTCGTGTTCACGAAGCCAAATTTCTTGGTATTACTTTTAGATTCCCAATCTTACATGGATAACCACATTTACATAGTGTCACTAGCATGTTCAAGAAAATGTGGGTGTTTGAATAAACAACACTTCTGCTGAAACCTGTCTTAGTCAAATTGTATATTGCACATAATAATGCCTTATTTCAATTATGGTATTTGCTCGGGGGAAGTGCAAATAAAGTAATTGTAATTACGATCTTAAAAATACAGAAGAGTGCGTTAGATTATTTCTAACAGCTCTTACTATGTCATACTGACCACTTTTTAAAGGGTACCATGCCCTAGATATTTTAGTAAATGATGTACAAGACAGAACGGTGGTATTTTCATGTATAAATATCACAATGTTTGGCTTCCAAATCCTTCGATTCTATATTTACAAGATTAGGTAGCAGCCATAGTTATAATGCCAGAAACAAGATCATTATCCGCCTTTAAATTCATAAAATGATAAGTGTCATAACGACAGGTCCCAAGTTTTGAACATTTGCCAAACGAATTAAAAACTTGCAGTAATAAAACCATTCAAAATAAAATATGTTAATATTTTGCAAAACTGTAATGATCTTCAAATATATGGTGTTCCCTGGCATAACCGTCTTGTAGTTTTAGCTTAAAATTTGTAAAATTATTACGAAATATTTTTGATACCGTATATTAATATCACGTCTAAAATGATCTGAGTTCTATTTGACGACGCCTGTATGTCTGTTTTTGGTTTGGTATTCCATTTTATGTTGTGTGTTTTTCTTTGTACTTTTATGTAATTGTATGTATAAATTAATGAATAGGTGGTGAATTTCATTCAGGGTCTTGTGCCTATGTTGCCATCTCCTCCATCCTTACTTGTTTTGCTTTTGTATTTTACATATATTAATATTGTTTGATGTATTTTTGATGGAAATTAGAATTGATGAATGAATGAATTTTATGACTATTGAAAAAATGTTTTGTTGTTTTTCTCAACATTTTCAATTCCAAATCAATGTCCATTTCCATAATACCCAACTTTTTACAAAAGTCATCCACTTTGATGCAAATTTCTTTCAGTTCACCCGCTTGAGTATAAAATCTTTTCTTGAGATGGTAAAAAAAATTGAACAATTCATGATCTCAAATGGTGAATCGGAGCAAGCGATAGATATAGGCTGGTAGTTTTGGGAAGGGAGAGCCCTTTATACCTATGTTTCAACCAGGTTAGTCATACATGAGGACCGTTTTTTTTCTCTTTCAAAAAATACTGGAAAGTAAATGTAACAGGTGAGTAAATTCCCATGGATTTGCTTGACCGTTTACAGCACATTTTAGAGTATGTTGGAAGGAACAAAGGTTCACTAATGTAGGCCTAATCCCCGGTTTAAAAAAACCAGATTCGAAAGTTAGAATCCTTAAACCAAATGAAAATTAAAAGAAACTATGATCACGACGTGCAAGCGTACATACATGCACGCAACACACACACTTGCACAACCACATAGCACATCATGGCACAGCCACACAAACAGGTGACTATAATTAATATATATAATTTATATCAGTGCTACAAGGTGACCTATTATGTACTGAACACCATCCTAATCTATAATCCCCTTCAACATGCATGCAGAGAACCTTAAAAGGCGAAAAAAAAAATTTTTCAAAAAAAAAACAAGCCAAACTGAACCCCCTTCTTAATATTTAAACCTTGATGCGTTCTAATCTTTGAAATAAGTAGATACTAGAATAGGATTCATAATTAGTCGTAGCATTTCAATCCACGATCACCCTATATCTGACCCTCCATCTATCGAAGCCTGTTTTCATTGATACGCTACAACTTTGTATGGTACTCTACTGCCCAACATTTACACACACTTTCATCCGTCCTCCCAATCACTTCACACCACCCCCTGTGGAAGCCTACCCATTCCAAGGTGAGACGGCCCAAAATTACGTGGAAATTAGAACAATAACCGCCGACAACATGAACACCCATGACCGACCATTATCAAAGGACTCGCGGCACAGATCTCAAAATTAAAACACATTCCTTGCTGCGACTACTGCTTGCGCTATGCCGTCAGAATTCCCAATCACCTAATCGGCTTTGTCACACACTGATTGCCCGGTGCATTCTCTGTCAGTCCTGCAGAATTCTATTTCTACATAACATTTAGAAAAAAGGATTTGGACCTTAGTTGATAGCAAGCCTATGAATTATGATATACTGGTAAACGGTTGGGTTTTGTGAGTGGGTTGGGTTTTGTGAGTGGCTAGGATCTCTATTGTTGTCTACTAAATATGTTATCAAACAATATTTTGCTGGAAATATCCTTGTGTCTCTTTATGAGATGGTCAGAAACTGACTGAATTTTTTTTTTGAGACATTTTGTTATGTTCAGTATGGAGCCCCTCATAACTCGCTGAAAGTTAGGGTTAAGGTGCAATTTCTCAATAATGCATTATGGGATTGATTCAAAACACTTGGTCCTTATAGTGTTAAAATACACAATCACTATGGTTGGAGTAATAATTTCTTGGCCAGGTTACTAGGCACGCCCGCTTCCCCGGAAAAACGGCGCACCACTGGGTTGCACGTAGACGCATTTCACGCAACAAGCAATGTGTGTGTACGCCATGGCCAAGAAATTATTACTCAAACTATAGTTAGCAATAAACAAATGCAAAATATAAGTCAATGTATGAAGGGGACAAATGATGTCAATAAGGGTGGAACAAATGTGGGTTAATGTTGTCAAAATGTATGAAGGGAATACATGACAAAATATCCTCCTGAACTATACTCTATGCAGCTCGAAATACGAAGTAGCGACGCAGGCGTATACATTGTACCAACTTTCAGTGCGTGCGTAGGCAAAGCACAAGCGCACTGCAAATGAAAGGCGGCACTGGGTATACACATGCATCGTCACTTCATACTTCAGACAAGACAAAGTATACCCTATGATTGACACTTTCCGAGAAATTAAAGTTGATTTAATTTCAGAAAGTTACTTTTTCTCTTTTAGCAAGTATTCTCCCATAGATTGTGTGACTACCAGTTTTGAATTTTCGCCCTCGTATCATCAAGCCAATTGCCACGGTTATTCAGCCGACAGAATGGTTCCTGCTGATTGCAGTGCCTTGTTATCTCTCCCTCCACAACAGGTCTTGTTGTGTTTGCTGGTTCACAAGGGGAAACAAAGAAGTTGTTTGGTAGGTGATACACATCCTCCACAGAGGAACGACTGACACAGATTTCTGTAACCCTTAACGGTTTTAACGTTATTGCTTCTTATGTATTCAATGCATGACAGCGGTAGATGTAAATTAAGCTTGTTATTTTGAACTATAATTTTCAAAATAAATGGATCACATGTGGTGTGTTATTGCCTGCAATACAGAGTACTTGAATGTTTATGTTGTGTAAAGGTTCATTCACATTTCATTGTATGTCATCTGCTTCTGGTATAGAGATGGTTTGTTATGTGTCATTAACCCATCTTTTTGGCATACTGATAGTTGCAAATGCAATATGAATATGGTATATCGGTACGTCCAATTTAGGTGTGCAGAAAACTCAAGTTATTTCACAGCAAAATGGGCTTATTCCCCTTTAAAGATGTTCCAAAGTTTCCTGGGAATTAGTTTAGTTTTAGTTGAAATAAATCTGATTCAGTTAATAATGCGTAAAAGAATTCCAATCGATTGCATAGAAAAGAGGTTTATTTCAATTGTTTCCTTGAAAGGAAAAGAAAAAAGAATTTTTTTGTAAGTATTGTTTGAGTTAATCCCCTATGACTAGTGAAATTTCCATTCCCTTGGCACAGTTCAGTAGCTTCATTCACCAATGTTTTAAGAAAATACCCCCCTGGTTTGGGTATGATATCTGATACCATATCACACCAGGTGCATTTTCCAAGTCAATGCATGTACAAGTGCCATGCAACTGACTGTTGTCCTTGGGGGATGAGCATAATTGAACTCATAGTGCTTCTGGCCACTTTCATTGGTTACATTTGGGGTTAATAGGAGTTAGTCAGGAGGCCATCAGAGACGAGGTAAGAAAAGCTTCAATGTTTATTAATAACAGATATATAGAAGGCTACTTTGATTGGTTGTTCTGCGCATGCTTGAGTGAACGGACGTGCTCTCTTTTTCTCCCATCGCCATCCATATTTGCGCTTGCAAACCATCTTTTTTCACCAAATACCTCCGAACTTGACTTGCTTACGTGCGCAACACCACCTGAGTGCATCATTACATCAATTTTCCTGGTTTTTTGGTTTTTGTAGGCCGAAAACTTGGTTTAGCAAAATCTTCTTGGTCTATGTCAAAATTTTTTTCTTCCCGGGTCTCGTGTATCGTGACCGCAATAGCTCGATACGTGACGTAGTGTCTTTTGCAACATTCAATATCCAGCTCAAACATGTAAACTTTTACAATGTCGTGAGCGCCAACGGCCGGCTGTAGGATTAGGAAGTACTCCGGGCCTTGTGGATAGGTGGACCTCTACGTTACCAAGCTAGTGGATCGTTCATATTTATGGTTTGTTTTTCCTACATTGTTACCATTAATATCATTATTTTACAAACCTGCAAAGTATTGTTCAGTTCATAGATAACTGCTATATAATGGACTCACACTTGAAGTGAACCAAACATTGGTAGCATTGATTCTTTTTCATATACATCATGATGCACCAATTAAATCCCAGTGTTTGCTATTTTCACCACATTGAGTACAAATATATACCCATAACCCCCTAACTCAAACATCATAGTCTAGACTCAAATCTAAAACTTAACTATGACAAACCATGGCCATTGAACGCAAACACTCCAACAAAAGTACTATGTATTATTTGTCTATATCATGCTCAGGCAAGCAGGTGATATGCACCAACCCTGGGCCCCTATAAGCCGCCGAATAATCCATGTAATATTTGCGAGAAGCGGCCAATGGGGGCAAAGGGCAATTTGTTTGCGATCATGTAATTCCTGTCCCAATGTTGAATGCATGGGATGTCACGCCACCCATTATGAAATGCTTCAAAATAGTGGAAATATCCTGGATTTGTAATAATTGTGGGGCACACCAACCCAATGATGCAAATTCATTATTTTCAAACACCTCTTTGGAATATCCAATAGCTTTTCATGCTTATCAGGGACCAGTGACCACCTGTCCCACCCTTGGCCTCATCTTCCCCTCATGAACCTGAAACCCATTCTACTGGTGGACCTAATAAATAGTTCTAATAGAATAAAAAACTTTTATTTGGTCTAATACTAGTAGTAGTATGTCATCAAAATCTAGAACCAGTAAAAAAGAGTCTGTTCAAATCAACAGAAATACAAAGGTAAAGCCCGGCAATCCCTGAAAGTCATGGTGGATCAATTTCAATGGCATCCAAGGGAATTAATTCCCCATTTAGCAGTCCTGTATCGAGCTTACAGTCCAATATATAATGAGGAACCGAAACCCACCTTCATAGTGCCATCAACAGTAGTGAATTGTTCCCTGCTAATTTCTCTGTGATCCACACGGACAGGATATTGGCCACCCTCAAGGGAGGCGTTTAATTGCGCTAGGAATGATTTAATAATTGCTACCCACAGAAACTGATATCGACTCTGACTGTGAAGCCTGTTTGGGTTACCATAAAGATCCCAGGTTCAAAGACCTGACAAATGTCCTTTTAGAGATTCCCAACACTTGGAAAAATGTTGTCGTACGTATGGATGCTTTGCGGGAATCCCTTGAAAAAATAAAGTCTCGGGAAACGGGCCCAATTTGGCTCGCAGGCGATTTTCATTCAACCTTCCTCGTGAATTGGGACCCGCCTTACGTTTAATCCAGGTGCACCCAACCCAACCCTGTTCCCGCGATGTTGATATTGCCAATGATTTTGGATTGGAACAGTTGTTCGTGGACCCACCAGGATTAACAATACTTAGGACCTCTTTTTTCAACATCCAATTCTACCCTTGTTGTAAAGGTCTTGTATGTGCCAGGTAAGTAAGTGACCATGAACGGCATACCCGTCATTATCGTGAGCACCAAGCCTAAGTATAGTAAGCAAAAGCCGCGTAAAGTTTTTCTTTCCATACGGCTGATTTTGATATCGCTCAAAAACATCTCTGGAGTTGGTCTTAACCCAGTTTTGGTGAACAACATTGCCAATGATTGCTTAGTCAATACTATGTACCGACTTTCAAATGCCATTGAAAACCGCTATGGATTTATTCATTCCCTCTAAATTGTCACAAAAACGCAACCGTTGCCCCAGGATCAACAAGAGGGTGAAACGCCTGCACAAAACGTAAACAAATTGCGTAACACTTCCATAAAAGGTAAATGTAGTGCTTTTACACAAACATTTACTACTGAACGTAAAACACCAGTAAAAACTCTAACTCATACAGGCGATATAAAAAACGTGTGTTCGGAATCTTCTAAAAAGTTTTATATTCATTTATCAAAAGTCTGACATTGATACATAGGGATCCCTACCCTGAAAATATATGGTAGCTTGAATCTATCTGACATAAAACAAAGCTGAGATTCTAACGAGCATTTTTCTCGGTATTCACCAGGAGAGCAGTCACATCCCCATACTTCCAAATCCAACATACCTCAATGCCGTACATTGTAATTTCTTCTGAAGAAGGGGTTTTTAACTCTGAAGATCTTGATCCAAAAAGGCCTCTGGCCCGGAGGAATCCCTGCCAGAACGCCTAAATGCAGCTGTAGAATTAGCTCCAGCTCTCTCATTAGTTCCAGAGATCTCTCGACCGGAGAGCTACCTGTTGAATGTCGCGTGCTAATATTGCGCCCATTTTTTAAAAAGGGAGATAGAACCCTTGCTTCAAATTATCGTCCGGTCACTTACCCTTTATCAAAACTGCCAAAATCCTTAGACCACATTATTCCACTCCAATATCATAAACACTTCCACAAACACACAATAACTTCAGACAAACCACACGGTTTCCGTCAAGGGCAATTCTTGCGAATCACAACTAGACTCCACAAACAGACCTGGCATCTCTCGACAATAAGCCCAGGTGTACATGATCATCATGGACTTCTCTCCAAAGCCTTTGACGTAGTGCCCCATAATCGTCTCCTAGCTAAATACACACTATGGCTCACAACAAAACCTCTGCTTGGATCAGTGGCTTCTCAGGCACCGTACTCAGAGGGTTTGTCAGGGGGCGAGAATCGCCTGGACCTGAAGTTATTTTCTGGCGTCCCTCGGTTCACGGTGCTTGGACCGCACTGTTCTTGCCTCATTACCGATTACCCAACAAAATCCATTCGTCGTAACGTCTTTTTGCTGACGACTGTTGTTGATAATTCGTGATGCTAATGATTTTGACACCCAATTTCTCCAACAATTCTAAGACAACTGGGCTGTTTTGGAGAAGCAAATGGCAAATGAAATTCAACGTCAAAAAGTGTTTGTAATGAAGTGACACTTCCAGATCTCCCAGCTTTTGCATACACACGGGGTGGTGATACGTTGGAGACAACTGAAAGTAACTCATACTTGGGGGTGTGCATTACAAATAATCTAAACTGGAACCGCCCTCAGGAATACTGCCAAAGCAACCATTCCCTGGGATTTTATCAAAAAAGCAATTTGTTTCATGTGATCAATCCACTAAATTAACAGCATACAGGGCACTTGTTAGACCGATGCTAGAATACTCCTCGTCCGTTTGGGATCCTATACCAAAAGACGTCAACAAAATAGAAGCTGCTCAAAAAAGAGCTGCACGCTTTATTACCCACGACTATAAGTCAAAAACACTGGCTGTGTACTGAAATGTTGAGAACTCAAACTGGAGCCACTATCTATAAGGAGAACTACCAGACGTCTTTGTGTTCTTCAGCAGAACGTCTGACAAGTAACTATCCCTGCCATAGGAAAACTATAACAAAGGGACTTGGAAAAAAGGAGGAGGAAAACTACTACAAGCCGTCCACGGTCAACACACACGACATCTCCACTCTAACTCATTGCACAATTACACAAAAAAGACTGTTATCGACTACTCCTATGTACCAATAACAATCCGTGACTGAACTCTTACCCATAATTTCCATTTAACTGACCCAGAACCAATTTAGTGAGCTATATATTGCAACATCTACAACTTAAAGAATAAAGCACCAAGACTAACCAGCTGAATTACATGCGCAGACGCCTCCTGCCTTTGACCCCAAATGGGGGTTGGCACATATTTTCTACACAGGTACCAGTATTGGTTACCCAGAGGTTAGATCAGTGTATTTTTTTTTATGGGAGCCTCTTCATCCCATGACTGGTCTGAAGAGGTTCCAAAATGAATCAGATATTTTTAACAGTGCAATCACCATTCCGTCACACATTTTTCTTTTTTCTCAGTCATTAGTATTTTTGTTTATTTCTGAAGAGAAAATTTTTCACCATTTACGCTACAAGAAGGGAACAAATTTGGGCATACTTTTCCGCATAGGAAGCTGGGTGCCGCTCTAGATAAGAAACAAAAGGCTAGAATAGAGCATTTTCAGAGGAGAACATGCTGATTATATGGGTGTGCTGCGCGTCCCAAATTTCTCAATCCATGTCTTGAGATGCCTGTCTGCTATACTTGTTCATCACTAAATCGCAAGACTGTTCACACTCTGCAATTGAATAGAAAGTGTGGGTGCAATTATAAGCACACTATCCATAGCAGAGACTCAATCATGATGTACAACACCATGTGCAATGCTTGTGCCAAGAGGTGCGCAATGAAATACAAAGAAAGCCGAATAATTTTTGCCTATTAGGTTGTAAACAAGTATGACACTACTGCGTTTTTGTTGGAAGATAAATTCTTTGCTCACCTAATGCTCTGTGAAGCAACCACGGATGGTTACCAAGCAGAGGATGTTTTGAATCAATCCCATGATGCATAGGCATGTGCAATATACTGTACGTACTAAAACACAGTCAGTGACTTAGGGATAAAAGGTTCCAAAAACCACAGAACATTTTAATAATCATGCAAAAAAAAAATTCCCTAACGCTTTGGGGTAAAATGAGCATAAAAGTCAGGGTTTTAATTGTTAAGAATAGGGTTTTGATGTGATCCACATGAACCTATTGAGGTGAAATTTTATAACTGGTGCTTGTGGGTTGACTCAAAACACCCTCTTTTTACCAAGGATTACAGTAGTGAAAACTGGGTGGCTGGGTATATTCGTAGTATTCTTTGCCCTTTATAATCATTTAGATTCCAAGGGAAACAATCCTGTTTGATCGAAATTCCTTCAGTGGTGAATGGTACATTGGTTTGAGGTCCTTTGAATCTTTTGATGGCATTAAGAGTACTTTTGAAGTCATTCAGCAGGTATGAGGATTACTCATAAAATTTGAAGGGGTTAACAAATTATACCAAGTGTCCTGAAAGGGGTACACATGCGTGGTGCCAGACGGCACAGACCCCAAATCCTTGCGTAAGTATGTTAAACCTATTTAAAAAATATCGCATAAATTGACTGCAGATTTTTGAAACATTCATATTGGAGCCTATGGAAGCATGTGTGGATCTTAGATAAGGATTTTTGTATTTGAAGACAGAAAAACACATTTGACAGTCTTCTGACAACAGGAAAATTTATGGGCTAAATTTGGAAATATTTAACAACAGTGTGTTTTTGGAGGCGGCCTCCAACTCAACCATTTGCTCAACGAACACAATATTATAAAGGTAATTTTGGAAGTATTATAGAAGTGAAACCTCTGCCAAAATGTTTTTTTCTTTTCAAAATTAATGCTCATCAGCTCTATGAGGGGAAAACAAGGAATGTTTTCCTCCTTGTCCATGCAGAAAAATTAGCGTTTTAATTTAATTAGGCTTAAAAAGAACAATAATATTTTGTTAATTTGCTTCACAAGTCCTGGCCCAGAAAGGTGGTAGATCATTTAGCGATTAGAATTCCTCAGCACAAAATATTTAGAAAAAAATTACCTAAATTAAAAAAAAAAAAATTTTTTACCCAAAATACCATATTTTCCCCCAAAATGGGTGCTTTCCAACCCAAATGCTCAAAGAAAGTTGAGATCTGCCTACTTTTTGCCCATGATTGGTGGGGGTCAAAAGAGTTAATCATTTGTTTGGCCTTGCACATGGAATAATAAGCTTTGGGGAATGACTGCAATTACAGCAACTGACCAGACAACCTCTATAAAAGTGACAGGAACTCAAAAATCCATAAGAAAACTGGTCAAAGCTGCCCCCTACACCTCTATAATACAGTAATGATTGTGAAACTACAGTACTGGATATAATTAATAGAAGGACAACATAATATTTACTTGCCAAGCTAAGTTAAATTCAAACCACATAGTTGTATATATGAGGCAAGGTTCATCGACCCTTACCTACACATCTGTAATACATTAACCTATGGGCTTTTGTATCAGAGCCACACCGAAGCATGAGAAAGGTCAAGCTCCTACCCCCACTAGAGCTCAGGGGGTCAAATTTAAACAAGTCCAAAACCAATGAGGAATCGACTTATCCAAGTCTTGTCTGATCACTTCCAGAGTGAGTCCCCCAAAACACTCTGACCATTAGTAAGCCCATCGGACATGTCAAGTGCAGTGTGAACCATTAATTCTGAGCTAATTTGGTGGGTGATTTCCTATTCATCTGACCAGTGACGTTTTTGTGTACTTCACTCATCAGGATGTACGTGTTATACAACTCTCCCATTAGCTAACCTTCAATATGACCAAGTCACCGTCTAGCGCGTCTCAAGAACAGGATGCTGCGTAGGATGTACAAATGTTATAGTGTGACAATATATTTGTATTGCAATGCTTATGGAACTCTCTCTATGACATGGTCTTGTCTCAAGGTACAGGATATCAGAAAGTCAATGTTCTAATATGACACATATATGATTGCAACTGATACTTGATGCTATGACCAATCTCTCAAATAGGTTACCTTCAACATTGGATGACTGGTAATGTCTCAAGGTAAGGATACCAGCAAGTCACATTTACAATATGACACATATTTGCACTGAATGCGCCTAGTGCTTGGTGTTCTCCTATTAAAGGGAAAGAAGAAGGAAAATGTTACATTCCCTGCTTCCCACCCCACTCCATACCTTCCACCGATCCACCACCCCTCTCTTCCCCCCTAACGTCATCTGTCTCTAAGGCAGGATACCAGCAGATGACACATATTTATAATGTGACAATAATTGTATAGCACTTATCCATGCTCAGTGACACAAAGACTTTTGTTTTGCCCATTTTGAAAAATCTCTTACTTGACAGCTTCTATTCCGTTGGAAATCTGCGCCTGTCCTGCAGAAAAATTTAGGTGAAGCCTTCTGACAGCGGGGTTTATGAGTATGGAGGCCAAAATGGGGAAAGGGCCCATACCATTGAATAAAACTACATCATATATGGAATCAATTTATAAGTCTGCCAAAGCCTTATTAAGCTCAACAGACTTATTAAGTCTCCACAGTGAATGGGATTTCAGAGGATTAGACACACTGGATATCATCACTTGAAAAAAAACACACCCCTCGTGAATGTGAATATTTAGGTAAAGTTTCCTAAGTGGGAGTATGGCTTTCAAACGGATATACCAATTTTGCACAAGTTAATGTTCTATCCCTCCATGCTTCCTACCTTGCTGCTTTCTTCCTTGCACTTATCATAAGACCATTGGAAAGAACAATTTTCCCTCCGTCTGCTCTGTAATCCACAAGCGGATTTATTGAGAACCGCTCACCTATCATATCCAATTATACCGCCAATTTATTGAGTTCCTATCATCCTAAGTCTTTCAACAAAAAAGCCTCAATCCATAATCTTGTTGTAATAATAACACATTATTAGATAAAAAATGCCTCCAAGAACAGTCGTTACTGTCTATGCAAATTGACAGTGTTGCCAGAATCCCAACTTTGCAGCCCAATTTGAAAACTTGTGGCACCATTATGCACTTCACATACTTCCGGCTAACATTTTTCCTACCTACTTAATTCTAACTATATAATTCTTCATGTTAGTTTACTGAATTTTCTTTGGCCTTTTTTTATTAAGGTCACTCTTTGGGGGCTCAAATCCCCTTGACTCCCAATAAATCTTTATACTTTTTACAAAAACATCAAATTCCAAAGCTTTCCCCCTCCGCAACCTCCCCCTCAGCCTACCATCCCCTTCAAGTGGGTCTCCAATCCTGAAAATCTTCCCAAGCTTATGATACTCTGTGCTAACTTTCAATCTATTTCTGACCTGGGTGGCAGTGATCTGTGTTAGTTTGGACTGTTCTATTCATTTCCCAATACAAGCAGTGTATACAATTATAAGAGGGACAGATATTTCTGTAGGTGAATACTATGCGCCAAGATTGATTTTCAATTGCACTTCTGTGAAGTGAATTTGATCTAAATTTCCAGCCTGGAACCAGATTAAAAAGCAAATGCCTGAAAATGGCTATGAAGTAGACAAATCCCCCTAAACATCATGTTTGTACTCCCACACAGTTTAAGAGTAAATGCAATCAACCTTCTTTCAGAAAAAAAAAAAAAAAAAAAAAAAAAAAAAAAAGAAAAAACAACCTTACCTGTTGACTGTGAATGTTTGCAGTCATTATTCCAGACAATCTACAAAGTGTTGCCACTTGTTCTACAAGAGAGCAGTTTAAAACAATTTGTTTTCTATAGCATGCTTGAAATTGCTAGTAAATAACTTGTCTGTTTCTACAATTGTTGTTGAAATGGCAAACCATTCCAGGTGGACTTTTATACCCAGCATGGTCCCCATATTGAATTAGTAGTTTTGCGTGACTTTGGGCTCAACCAGAAGGAACTATTACTTTACTTACAATTTACGACAGAGAACATACAATTCTCGACTTCCCTTGCCCCACTACTGACCTTTCCAAATTCACTTTTCTTTCATCTACCCCTAACATTTAAATTTTTCACACTGGAACAGATGGCCTTGTAACAACTAATTTCCTTTTGGTAGGTCAATGTGGGCCATTTTGTTTAAAGCACGCCCTCAATTAAATAAACAGAGATTTGTACATGCTTTGTATTTGCTATAGAAGTGATATGGAACCAAATAAAAAGTATTTAAACTCAAATTTCTTTTAAATACACTTGAAGGAATTCTGCCAAGTTAATATTAGGATGCATGTTACTGAAAGCTTTTTACTTGTATCAAAATCTTATTTTCCACAGTGTAAGTAATTAGAAAAGCTACATTGCATGGCCCCTTTTCAAAATGGACGTTATCAGCCTTTTTGATGCTTTTCCAAACTGATCTTTATTTGTCTGAATATGTGGTGGATCCAGGAATTCTCATAGAGGGGGCGCCACAATTTCAGGTCGCGTGTCTCACCAGGTAGACCTAATTTTTTTCAGTTGGTATAAATCTGAAAAGCGGGGGGGGGGGTGGGGGGGGTGTCTGGTTGTTCCTACACGGCAAGACACCCTATGCCGTCATTCTTGAGGTTCGCGGGCTCCCGGCATTCTAAAGTATTTTCTTACATCTACAGGTGCCCAACACCCAGTGCCGCATCCTCTTGCAAATACTTGGGCCGCCCCCTAAATTCCGCCCCTGTAAGTGGGGGGGGGGGGGGGGGGGGGGGGGGGGTCATAATAATATTTGAAAGGCGAACTGCTACCTTTACTGTGAAGTTTGTAAACAAAAACTTACAACTCTTAAGCTAATATTGTAGAGGTTTAACAGTTACAGGATACCATAGGACAATTTTACAAGCTATCATCAATTTGCTGGGAACCACACAGTAAAATAACAATGCAAGCTACACAACCTTCTTGGTTTATGAAACTTATCATTTTGCAAGTAACATTTATGCAATTATTCTAGAGTTATGCAAGCAAACACCTGAGACATTCAGTTAAACCGAGAAAAGCAGCAGCATTTGTTTCATACCAAGACCAACAAATACCTAATCTCAACACTATCGATTGAGCCAACAGTCTAAGTGGTAGGAACCATGCCTTTGCTCCCATTTACACTTACAGGTCTCCTCTCTGTAACAAAATTTATTTTTAACCTGGAGATGGGTAGAGAAAATATCCCTCTTAAAAGCCACCTTTCTTCAATGACCCAAGACCAATGTGGCAAACGGAAGATCAAATCGTAAGACCACCCCATACAAAACCTACGATTTGGGATTTAAACATTAGATTTTTGAAGATAGGTGTCTGGACTCTACCCCAGCACCCCCTAGGGGTTTGAGTCCTTTGGGCTTGGGGCCAGTGGCAGAACTATCCAGGAAACCCAACGAAATCTCATTTCCCAGATGGCTTATTTGTAATACAATTCCCCTATACAGACAAGTCCCTCTTTGTATGGATCTGACAGGTTGTATCTCTTACTCAACTTGAGCTTTAGCTTTGTGTCATTTCATTTACTCCTCTATTGTTATACATTCCCCAATTGGGTTGTGAACATATGGTTGACAATAAGTCTCTTCGTGATGTGACAGATGGCATCCTTCACTCCTAATCTAAGTCTAGAGATTCATGTTAACTTGATCTTCAATCTTGTTTAGCATTCACAACACTGGTGTTTAGACATGATGCTATGTGAACATTCTTTTGCCCTTTTTCACAGCTCATACTCTCAAAATAAATCCTAAAGGCAACTGTTGTGGGAAAGTATTAAAGATTATGATTTTTGTAAGCACATGTCCTCCTGACATCATGTTTGCCTTGGATGCAAGTCGGATTTTCAATCTGTTCCATGAAGTTCCTTTAGTTGTAATTCCTCATTCCAAGGCAATGATCCATATTATTAGACACAAAATCTGCTCTGGCTCTTTGCTATTCTAGGACAGTTAACAGGTGCATAATTTGGCAGACAATTTATTAAGCAGATGCCAGATGATGGCAAACATGTTTTCCCCTAAATAAAGAGGAAACCATTTTTCAACAGCCGTTTTGTCAGTAATTAGAAATGCACATTGTCACGCAACATCAGTGAACAATCAAAGAGATTTGAAGTAATATTTCAACAATTTTTCAATTCTTAATCCATATTTTAACTTCTAAAAAGTTCTGCAGGCTTCTTATCAATATTTTCCAAAGAGTCATCATTAAATGGTATAGCATAGATGGACCGCTAAGTTACTATGTCAAAAAAGAAAAAAATTAACTAAATTTTGTCAATAGCAATTTTTTATATTTTAAGTACCCTCATAAAAAATTAGCTCCTTGGCCCATAGAAGTCATTCTTCCATGCAATATTGCTCAAAACTAGTCTTCTATCAGACTTCACAATGAGGGATTACAGAGCTTTATTCAGTCAGGCATATAATATCTCATTCAAGTCTTTACTCTAGCCTAGTCTAGGTTCGTGCAGTATTATTTGTGGGTTTTTGCAACACATTCTCTAATTTAGTCAATAATTAAGTTCCTAAAACCATAAAATTGGTCCAAAATTCATTTCCGTAGGCCCGACATAGTGCAAAGATTTCAGTTCTTAAGCCACCCAAGTTTAGTGCGTCTTGCTGCACACCCATACCTAATCCAAAGGTGAATGTCCCCGGAGTATATTCCTTTTGGACTGTATACTCTCCTATCATCTAAACTACTGCAGTGAGCCTTAAAGAGACACTGGCACATTTGAAAAATAGTGCGCCCTCAAGATTTTTCAAAATCGATATTTTTGCATGGTTGTAAGGCTTTTATATACAAAGGCCCTCACCCAAAATTATTAAGACCAAATCAGCTTCCTTATGGGTAAACAGAACGATTTTATAATTTAACGTTGCTGGCGATGTTAAATTCAGCAGACGACGAAAATGGCGTTTAACACAAGAACACGCACGCCATATGCATGTTTCCCACGCTATGCACACTGTTTGATCGGTCTATAACCTTTGTGGTTTTAATATTAGTGAGTACGAGTCAAAAATATTCATGTAATATACACATTTGTTGATTAAAGTTATGGAAAACTTAAAAGTTGGCCTACAAATTACCTGGATGTCTTTATCCTCATATCAATGTCCGTATCTGTTTTGGGGTATGTTATTTTTATGTGTAAAATATATCTCTGTTCTTCCAATGGCCTAGACTATCATTTGAGAGCAAATTGAAGAAATTTCATATTTTGTGAAAATGTGCCAGTGCCGCTTTAACACAAAATCCACATTGAAGAGCATAAAGATGAGAAATCTCATGCAGCCAAAATTGTATGATTGTTAAATCTTGAGCTTGAGGCTGTTCTGTGAGAAGAGATAGTGTCATAAATGGAAGCATGTATGTGGGTCAGACTCATAAACTGTGACTAACAGATGAACTGTGAAATTTACTTTCCAAAACATGGGTCACTACCAGCCTAAAGCAGTCAAGATTTTATGATGACCTTGATCTCGCTACCACTGCAATCAGGTGCGGAGAGAGCCTGGTCATTCCGAGGGCGCAAATTCCTGGTCAGTGCAAAACATTTCCCGATCGCCAGTTGAAATGTCCCGCTCGCAGGGGCAAAAGAGTAAAAAAAGGGCTGATTTTGCATGAATAGCCATCTTTTCCTTCTTAATTTTCCCTCAAAACTTTCTGAAAGCTCACTCTGCCCCTCCTGCCACCCCCAGCTATGCCACAGACTGCAAATAGTTCACTTCCCTTTGCAGTCTATTAACGCTACAAGAAAAGTCTGGTGAAAGACAAGACCTTTTCATCGAACATGAAACAGGCATAGACAGTGGATGGTAAAATTTAACATTATGCAATGACAGCCAGTGTGCAGAATTCATTTTTTAACATCCATTTTGGGCTGTTCCATTGAAAAGCTATACTCCCCCTGTGGAACACACTACCTGAATATTTTACAGAGGGGGTTTGTATATCAAATAAAGTTATCCAATGGGCCATTCCATCTATTCTCTCCCTGTAGAAGACAAAGTCTTATGCAAAAAAGAATGGATTTCAATGTATTTACCTAAATGGCTATTCCATTTGAAACCCACACTCCCCCTGTGGAAGACTACATAAATCTTCCACAATACAGGTTGCAGGGTCCAGTAGGTGAATCAAGATAAACTGACAAGTCTACCATATAATTTTTATCCCTAATCTTAACCCAGGTGAAGGCAATTTTAGCAGTAGTTTTCCAACTTCAAAAGAGTAACAAAAATCTTGTAGAGCCTGCTTCTTCTTCTTGCGTATGAGGCAGCAGTAAAATGTATTGAAGTTGGTGGAGCCTGCTGACAAGTTACGTCCATATAGCAATTGATCTCCTTGCTGAAGCTGGCCTATTAGGTCTGTATGCACAAAAAATTAGACCGGATCTAAAGTTAGACCGTGTCTAATTTTAATTTTGTCCCACCAGAAAAGAAATTTTCCTCTGCATTGACAGTTCTTTTTTGTATTTATTTTCAAATTGCATTTTAATCTTTGAAATTTGCTAGTTACTTTATGAAGAAAATGTGAAGAACTGTCAATTTTGGACAAAATTAATTTTGACTTATACCAGGTCTAACTTTAAACCTCTTGTGCATATTATAGTCTAATAGCAAGGAAATATCAAAGAAGAAGCTGTATGTAGAAGAGACCTTTGATGGCTGATATTTGTCTACCAATTAGTGCTAAGTAGCATAATTGTCTCTTTGTGGAACATTAACATTATCAGTGGTTGTCTATAACTCAAATTAATTTCTCAGTCAACTAAAAAAGAGCAGTCTTCACTCTAAAGATGGTACCATTCTAGCCAACCACACAAACCTCAAGTCTAAGAGGCAATTAGAGCAGTTATTGTTCCTACTACCGTAAGTTCCAAAATTACACTGTGACTCAAACTTGACCAGTAATTTGAAAACACAAACCACCTTTCCTTAGAGTGATACAAAGAATCTCTCCTGCCTGGAAACAATTTGCCTAGGCAAAGAAAACGTGCGGTAAACGGAGGTGATCCTAATGGAAACCGTTAGATGCCTATATACTTTATCAATTCTGAATTTGAAACTTGAGATAGCCTTCTAGCATTGAACCAGTGAACTGTCAGACTTCTGGATTTTTTTTTTTTGCTTAAAAGTGTGACTTACTGCAAGAACTATAGGTGTAGAAGCATGGATTCAACTAGATTTGAACCCTTGACCTCATAGCAAATTGAGGCCACATCTTTGTACCAAGTGGCACAAGCAGTTGAGAAGCAAGGACCTGGAAAAGCTTTCCAATAGAGTTACTGATTACAAGCAGTATAATGAGCCAACAGGGATTCACTCTCCTGTGTCCCGACTTTACTTTGGATAAAATCTTTGCATGTGAAATTGATTGTCAGAAAACCTGGTGTCAGAAAACCTGGCACTACAAGTTTCACTTTATAAGAGATATTTTCTTAATCACAAACATTCAATTAATGCAGAATTATTGGCAACAGTGTCATGGATACTTTTTTATAGAAAATGGAGTGAAATGTAATGGTGAGAGAACCATGCATGCCCATTTAAATTTTCTACCATAAATGCATTTTTTAATATTTTAAATTTATGGTTTTAATTTGCAATTTGTAATACTGTGCGCTGATTGCCTCGGAGAGGAGATCAGGCGTGGATCCAGGGAGGGGGCGGAGGGGGCGTGCGTCTCCCGGTAATTCTGCAAAATCTTGTAAAATCAGCCCATTTTGGACAAGTTTAAGCCCCCCGGTAATTTTGAAGTTTTTCAAATCCTGGATCCGCCCCTGGACATGGTTTCCTGATGCACCATAGGAAAAGTTGACCTTCAGAGCCCGCGTAATACAAATATTACAGAGGAACACGTCACTGATCATTTAGTTTGTCAATATTGTGGTCGGCTGTATGCGAATGCGCAATAAACAATTATTTACAATAAGTAAAACCTTTGCTTTCTTTTGTTCACACCAACTCTTTCGTTGAGCTGTTTTTAACACAATAATCACACTACTTGTGTGTTAATCTAATGGACGTTGGACGGCTATGTCGACCCTTGCGGTCAAAAATTGGACTGACAAGGTTAACCGCTGGTGGTACATTGTATTGCAAATTTTGAAAATTTCCCATGGTCAACCTCTGTACAGGGACTAATTCTAGCACTGTGGAAAATGAACAAAAAAGGACAAATTGCTAAAAACCTGTATTTTGTAATAATAGGTTGAAAGGAAGCCTAAAATCAAAGGCTTAAAATGAAAGACAAGTATAAAGATGACAAAATGGCATGAAATAGAGGGAAAACAAAGTACAAAGATGGCAAGCTGCACATTTGGTATAAAAAAGGACAAGTGACTGACACATGTTTTCATCATTTAGAGGCCACTTTTATAGCACAGCACTACCATGTACCAAATTTAAGATGTTTTCATCTGATAAAGCACCTGCAAAGAAAAGGAGATGGGCTATTCTTGGGCACCATCTTACCTCCCACAAGACCAGGAGAGGAACCCCTTGGAGCTGTCAGACAAATACCAAGGGTTATGAGGATGAGTAAAGAGGGAAATCAACAACGAGGTTAGACAAGAAGCAATTAAGTTAAACCATGCAACTAGGTGACATCTTCCATGATCCAGTCAAGAGTCGGCCAAGCAAAGGTCGTGAGGAAGTGAGTAAAGAGTATGAGAGCATGAGATACAAGGGAAGATTTGAGTTACTGATGTGTAGGATAAAGTCAGTAAAGGTGATTTTATCAGTGGATACAACAAATATGTCAAGAAGATGCAATTTTCAATCAGGAGACAAAATATGGTTTCTATAATTTGAGGGAAGTAGAATTTTACAATTATTTACTTTATTCTTATCCTATGGTGCCATGGACAGATTGCATGTAGGTTATGATTAAATCGAGGGTTGACAATCAGAAAGACGTAACTCAGCACTGAAAGAAATATTAAAGAATTTCTCTAATTCTGCTGTTCATAATTAAAAATTGTTCTTTGTTTACTAAAGTTTATATAATGTTTGCTTACAGTACCATATATGAGCTTTATAAGATGTTTACATTTTGAGTAATGAATAGATTTGCTTAGTAGAAAATATTAAACATCACATTTCTCAAAAGCAGTATTACAGCAGAATTAAAGAAATTCTTTAATATTTCTTTCAGTGCTGAGTTACGTCCTTCTGATTGTCAACCCTCGAAATGTACTTTTCTAAAATTTGGGGAAGTAGGTTCTTATAGCTCATCATTTTGTTCTTGCATCTATCCAGACATTACCACTTTAGGGGAGTTTCCGTAACCTGACCCATCTGACACACTTTTTCTGACACACTTATTAATTCAGAAACCTTAACGGTAAACCTGTGCTTTATTCCTTGAAGGGTTTCCGAATTCCAAAGTGTGTCAGAAAAAGTGTGTCAGATGGGTCAGGTTATGGAAACTCTCCTTTATAAGCCAGAAATTGCTAAGTATTCTATTTGACAAGCAAGCCATTATCAGGGATAGCACAAAGAGCCAAAAGCTCATGTCCATTTGAGCCTTATTTAGCCTGGGGTAGCCTGGTAAATTGTAAACTGTTCAGACCACCATTCATATTATGCCCTGGTTAACATGCCAGTTTGGGAGAGTCAATTTACTCCTATCACCCAAACCTGACTGCAGTTAACATGTACATGGGAACAACAGCTTAATGTCCCCTCAGAAGGATAACATACTTTCATGGTTACCCACTTCCAAATGAACCATGAAGCAAGCAGAATTCTGATTGAGATGAATATGTCTTAAAGAAATTCAATCCAGTATTGAATACGTGAATGATTTGATCCTGGGATTTGAAAGTGGTTAGAGTTAGGGTAATGGACTTGGATTGGGATTAGGGTTAGGACTAGGATTGGGGTTAAGACTAGGATTAGGGTTATCCTAATAAGACCCAAATTTTGGATAACATAAAATGCCAAAATGGAGACTTTCAACACATTCCTCTGTATAGAAGAAACTGCAAACTTAAAATATATAAAAAAATATTGAGGGAATCTCTAGAAAAATAATCTTTACCATCTCAATTGAATCAACTTTAACATGAAATAAACTGGTGCCAGTGATTCTATAATCGCTTATTTCTAAGTCAACAGCAGCCACCCATGATACCTTAAGCCCTGAATTAGGCTAACTGATGAGATTCGCTGCATAAGGTCTACACACCTAGTACCCTGTGTTTTGTAGGCTCTCCAAAAGAACATTGATGGGCAAAGTCAAAAGGTACCAGCAAAAACAGCTTTCATATGCTATGTCCCTGGGAGAATGTCTGTCTTAATGTTATCACCGAGCGTCACATGAAAGTGCAATGTCGGATGAGCAGACGGGGCTAGGCAGATTGACGTTTCATCACATACAACGCAACACAATCCTCTCAACCCACCATGACACATGTCCATCATCACTCCCAACATGACAGCCTTTCCCCCCTACCATCTCCTGCCCCTGACCTGGTTCCCTATTTCAATCTAGAAACACATTAGTTGACTTTTGGTATTTGAAATTTAATGGCAAAATATTAACTGTTAATAGATCTTATTTTAGACACAGAAAGAGAAAAGTACAAGCAATAAATCCGAGGCATCAGCAGTATCTTTTTTAAGAATGTGAATGGTTACATGGAATTCAATTTAAGCCACAAAATAGGGTACAGCTGAATAAAAGTGGATTAAGTACTGTGAAAGATAATTTGATAAAATGTGGGGTTGATAGAGAGGGATTTAATTTATTGGCCATGGAGGCTTCACTTGAACTCAATTAAGCCTCTGTTTGGATCAATTTAAGAGCTCATCCTTTCAACATTTACCTAATAAAGCATTGGCAATTTTGGTATAAAAATTGCTCCTGCTACTACAGAAACAAGGCAGGCTCTCTGAAGTTGGTGAACCGATTATGGTCCAATTTTTCACCTTTTCCCTCCCTCGCATAGAAGGCATATCCCCCCAAAACATGATTATAAATTTTTTGCGTCGATTGTGGTCAACTGTGTTTGGATAGTAGGAATCATAAATAGGTACCAATTGGCCCAAAGGACTTGTGGTGTGATGTGAGCTAGTGTGTCCCACCTTTATGGATGAGTTTTGTTATAACACGCATAATATCAAAAGAAACAATTTCCCACACCTTCAATTTCACTGGGATAATGAGAAAAATAATGAACATTCTTCATGGGAAAAATGACAGTTAATTTTTCAAGTAAAAAAAAGTGAAACAGAAATACAAGGAGAGAAAGTGGAATAGTCTGCATTCTAATTCTATATTGAGTCTTATCATGGGATAAAAAGACAAACTAACATTTTTGAAGAGGGAATTCAATTTTATGGATTATACAGCAAAATGGCATTTTTCACTCATATTTGCAAGAGATCTACAAGCCTATGCAAGATTTGTATTTTAATTTTGTATTTTTTTAACTCATTTAAAGTTTTTTGGCCATATTCCAAGAAAATTGATCTCAAATTTTCCATTTCATCCCCACTCGGCGCATTTGGACTAGCAATCCAGTACTTACCTATACTGGTACTCGTTTATAATTTTTTTTTTTTTTTTTTTTATTTCAAATTTCAGTGGGCTTGACTTTCTTGTGCATGGTGTAGAACTCATCTCGTGGAGTATTTATGTTGAGAACTTTGATAGAAATGCTCTGCTTTTAATTTGTCCCTCTCAGATCATCCAAGCATGCAAAGAATACATACATGCACCTGGTTCACCTGAAACATTTCAGCTATTTCTGCAGGTGCCTCCTTTGCATTCTCTGCATGCTTGAAGTTGTTCTGGAGGCAGGTCTGGTTCAAGTTAACCTAATTACCCCACTCCACTCCTTGTGCCATATAACCTCATAGCGTTAAGAAATAAAAGTGATGCAGTCTCCTTTATGGGTTAATAATGTGTCCGATTTCGGGAAAAAATAAATAATTTTAAAATTAATTTTAACCTTATTTATTTTTTTCCGCACGTTTTTCCAAGACATTATGAGCCCCATAATAATATGCAAACCCTTTATTTTCTATCATTTACCGAAACCGCGTGAGATATTGAAAAATTGTATTCGCGCCCCCCATTATTGCAGAATAATGGGCCGTAAACTGACCCATCAGAAAGCTGCATTTTTAATAATGTGCAGCAGAGGTAATAGAATTTGTGATAAAACATTTTGGCCCCCATTGTATAGAAGATCCCAAGAGTACAAAAGGCCATCTGTACAACTCAGACCTTTCTGGAATGTGTGACCGGTGGAGGTATTGTAGTCCTAAGTATGTAAATCTGTTACCCATGGCGTGGCAGCAGTCTATGACCCTGTGCCATCCTTTTTACAATGTTTGTTTTTGTTTAGTGACTGGTCCTTCTGTTGGCCGTGAAGACTACTGGACATTACTGATTGGGCATTCCATCACTTTGCATAGTTTGAAAAGCCCTGGCTCTAATTTTGATTGCAAATTGTCCTGCCATTTCTATTGTGTCTGCCAGATTGATGTTACTGTCATATCTTCTATAGGGGGTCAATGCATTCCTTGGCCAGATCGGCCTCCAGGATAACCCAAGCATGCAGAGAATACAAATCACCTGCAGAATATCTGAATGTTCAGTTAACCAGATGAATGCTTGGATGACCTGGAGAGCAAACTAATGAAAACATTTTCATTTAGTCCCAAGCCCGCAAAAGAAGTATTAAATTGTATTCCGTCATGCGCTGTAAATTGTTGTGCAGGAGCACTTGATGGAATAATCAACTGAGGTTTTCTATATAGATAGAGAGCAAACTGTTACGTAATCTTTAGAAATTCACCGTCTCGCATGTTTTGCCGACACCAAAGAAAACCTCGAGTACCAACAATAGAAGCAATGGCTTGCCGCGCTTCTTCCACATACTGTGGGTGACGCTTGCATATACACTAATCGGTAGTGATACAAATTAATGGATGTGTGAGAGGTTGGCAAGGTGTGAAAAATAAGTTGTACCGGGATCATTGTGGCTCAGATTACTTTTTATCCATAATCACATGCGGCGCTTAGGTGAAAAGATGCATTCATTGAGGCGGGTTTATTTAAATCAAGACGACTGATGTGTCATTTCATGTGTTGGGTGGCCATGGTAGGACCAAAATTTAACCACCCAATAGAAACCAAACATCCAACAACTGATAATTTGGGGATTGTTGTATCGTGAATTGACATTATGTGTGTATAAAAGACACCCAATGATTAATTATCGTGCCAAATATCAAATGATTCAGCGCCAAGCACGGGAACTACGACTGGTTTTGAATGAGTTTCACCCCCTGGAATAAAAATGCAATAGCGTGTTTGCATACTTGGACTTCCATTAAGAAACATCTATGCAAACTAAAGTCCATACAATACATGTGAAACTTTTTTTTCTTTGGGTTTTTGGGAGAGGACCTATTATCCCTATAGGGTTGCTTTGACAGGTCACTAGGTCAACTTGTCAGACCTGCCCCTTCAGAACAACTCAAGCATGCGGAGAATACCAGAGAATTACCTGCAGAAATATTATGAAATGTTCAGGTGAACAGGTGCATGTATTGTATTCTGTGGATGCTTGATCTGGATGAGAAACAAAGTCCATTCAGTCATATAGTTTAAGGGTGCAAAGGGTCCTATACCCTTACTTGCTTTAATTCTCAAGTTCTACAAGGTGGTAAGGGAATTCGGCACCCTCTTGACAAGCAAACAGTGTGGTCAAAATATGCGCTATCACAGGGCTATATTCACCTCATCAAAAAAAATTCATTAAAACATCTGCCCAAATGAAATAGTTCTATGCCCAGGCCCCCCAACATAGCACATGTTGTCTTTGAATTTACCAATGAAAGCTCCTGCAAGGAACAAAGGTTTGGGCAAACCACAAATTAAGCGCGTCAGTAGTGTGTGGGTAGGGGACATGGAAGAGCTAACAACGTATGACGCCTGATGACTTTTTGGATATGAACTTGGAACGCACGACCAGGCTTCCTCACTATTCTCCAGGCAGGGGATTACCTGACCGCAAGTGCTACTGGGAGATGGGGGAAACAACATGGGCAACATAAAATGTCAACGAGTCATCCAAGTTGGGAAGTGTTAATAGAAATGGTTAGGTGTAGAGGAGGACAGTATGGGCCAGGTGTAAAATGTCTATGCACGGACTTTAAGAACTTCTCACGTGACTTTAGGTTCAACACCACAAACTCACTTAAACAGTCTATGGAATATTTGGCAACTTGGAGCATAGTTCTTTCATATTAAAGGTGCAACGAGAGATTTGCGGCACCCAAAAAATATTGTGTCATAATCGTAATTTCAGTATAGATTAGACATCAATAGATTCTTTACCTTTATGTTGTTGCAAACAGCCAGGTCTTAAAAGGAAGAACACAAGAAAGGATTGATTTGTGGATTTCAATATAAAAATGGCTGAAATTTCGTATTTGCTCCTATACGAATTAGAAATGTACAATTTTGTACCAAAGAACATTTCTGAGCTTTAATCCTTCAGATGGGATATTTTGATGGAAAGCTTTACATCAGGGCCAAAAATCAAGATACTTTCAATTTTTTTAGGGACAAACCTCAGATGTGAAATCTCGTTGAC
The DNA here is from genome assembly GCA_023653785.1 of Ophioderma brevispina. Taxonomy (NCBI): domain Eukaryota; kingdom Metazoa; phylum Echinodermata; class Ophiuroidea; order Amphilepidida; family Ophiodermatidae; genus Ophioderma; species Ophioderma brevispina. The sequence goes on along the minus strand of JAMKCH010015249.1, from coordinate 102,725 downwards.
ACTTTTAAAAGACACTATCAGCAATTCATCTGTATGTGTATAAAAATATTTGAAATTGCAGGAATAGCTTAAAAGTGACTGGTTTATCTCTAGAATCCTAATAGTACTAAACTAAAGAATTGACCGAAAGAAGAAAACGCAGTAAATGATATGAATCTCCAGTCAATGACGTGTTGGTGTTGTAGTAAGTGTTCGTACAGACAGTAATGACTAAATATCCAAGTTGTACTTATTAGGTTGCTTCTTGTCTTATAATTTGCAGGGCATGTTATGATACCTGTCCTTGTTACAGACATGCAAAAATCGATTTAATTGATGATTTTTGGAGTTTCTGATTTAGCAAATTCACTGATAGTGCCTTTAAAACTCTTGCAGATGAATACATGCGACAAATACGGCTTTTCACACTGAGCCGTGATCGATCGACTTTGCGATCGATCGCACGTTTTTTGGAAGACTACTGCCAGCCGTTTTCTGAATACTAGACGCGCATGCGCATAGCGCCTGAGTTACGATGTAAAAGTTTTTTCCAAAAGGAAGGTTTAATGACGGCTGCTTTTCCACAAAATACTTCTTTTTGAGGCATTTGCAGCAGTGGTTGTAGTTTTGACTTTTTTAATGCGAGTACATGGGCCATCTTTTTAAGTGATATGACTTGTCACCTTGGTATGTTTCCGCACGAAATTGTTAGTTTTCCGCTCGTGTAATTGAACGGACTGAGTGAAATGAATTCAACATGGCGAATAGACTCTTACATAACTTGCATTTAGTGAACGAATGCGTGCTGTTATTTGAGAAAGCACAACAACGATATGGTGGTGGTCAAGTTGTGCCGAACTTCTATAATTATTTGGTAGCGGGTATTGAAGTCTATACCGGACGCGATCGAGCGCAAATTCGATCGATCACCGGCTCATGTGAAAAGCTTAATACACAACAAAGTACAACTAAAATCCCATGACCAATTTTCAACATATGTGACCAGAAAATTTCTTAGTTACGAATCACTAACTCATAGAGCACATCACAAAACGAAATGCCTAGCACAAGATGCTCTATAGACGTTACAAACAAGCTGATAGTGGGCAAATTAATGTGAACTGATAACTGGAGTAATTTTGCCTCAAATTATCCATCAAATGCCAGTTACTCGCGATAAAAGTCTACCACATCAAGCATGAAATTCCAACACGTAATTAACTAATGCACTGTTGCAGACATTTTAAAGCAGTGTTTTTTAATACCATGCAGACAGTAGTCCACCAGAGTTTATTGATCCTTACGTCCAGCCAAGTAGTGATGTATACCTTTAAAGCAAATGTCCGACCCTTTTATCTTAAAGGGAGGTTTCATTAAACTGCTTAAATACCTAAATGGTATGAAGCCTTCCATAGTTTCAACTTTAACCCTTGACCATGTTGTATGACAATCTCAACTCATGTGATACTCTTAGCGAGCCATTTCCGATATCCACTGGTCCACCATGTTCCCACTATGTGGAGTTCCATCCAACCTCCGTCCTATTTGTTACCCACCACTAAAATCCTATACACAATAGCCTATGGAAAAATGGCAACTTTGAGCATGTTTTCTTTCACATTTAAAACCGCACATAGGAAATACACAACATCACCCCAAAGTACAAGCTGAAATCACCAATAACCAAATTTTGAACATATGATGACCGTAAAATTTTTAGTTTACGAATCAACCAAACTTGCCCGAGTGTCATACCGGCAACCCATATTCTCCATAGTCCCAAGCTAGTAATTTTGCAAATCGATGTGAAATTGATGCCCACGGAGTAAATTTCAACAATCAAAAGTCCACTGTCCAATTGCTGCTTAGTTTGAGAAACATACCAGTCTTCCATATCAATCATGATATTCATCACTTTCTTAAGATGCCAATGCAAGAAAGTAGTCCATCCCAAGATTTTTGATCCTTACGCAAGCCAGGTTCCGTGGTGTATAACCTATTACTTTTACTGACCTATAATTTAGGCAATTTATCCAGCCTGACCAAGTTTTGGTCAAAAACATTTGTCAACAAGTTGCCAACTTCAGATACCATCTTACATACACCACACTCATGTTGTATGAACAAATTTTAAACAACCTCCTATATCCACTGGTTCCCAGGTCCACTACATGTAATTGGAATTGACATCCATGCAATCTCCTTCCTATCACTGACCTATAAATTGAGCAATTTAATCCGGCTGACCAAGTTTGTCAAAAACACTTGTCAACAATAACTAACTTGGTTGTAATTTGTACGGCAAATATTGCTTCCGCATCATTGCAGAATTTCATAAATTATGCATGTTTAAGACACAATATGTGAGATTCGTATGTTCAACAATGGCTTTGGTAATTTTTACTGCTAAGGCTGAGGCAAAAACAAACAGGTTTTAGACATCCCTTTCTGCTTTTTCTTTTTAGGCTACTTCAATTTTTATTTTTAACAATTTCAGTCAAATTTAGTGAAAGGATTCTCAAGAAGTTAAGATGGTTTTTTCCTATAGATTTGCTATTTACAAGAAGCGGAGGAAGGGGAAAGGGGTAAGGGATAGAAGGGAAAGAACGATGGGCCATCTTGGGTGGGATTTGACCAGGGATGGAAGCCACAGGCTATCATGGGCCTGTGATTGTGGCCATATGTTGTTTAGTACGATGAAGTTATTGCTCTTTGGCCTAATTATTTCTTACCTCAGCGCAGTGAGTTTTTAGTGATTTCGGGCTAATATGTTTTTGTGACATTGAAGGGGTCTACCGGCAGAAGTAGAAAGGTAATAGGTTGCCTCTTTTTCAGTCAGACACCACAATACATGCTAATATTGGTAAAATCTGGATATTTTCACCTATTTTGTACAAAAAATAAATAAAACCAAAGCCACCCCTCCTTTTATGAAACTAGACATTTATTTTTTTACTTGGCCTCAATATCATCTGCTTTTTTTCATTCTATTTTGATATATTCATTGGTCATTCTTATATCGGGCATAGTAAATTTATGAGTTTAGAAAAAAAAAAACAAACCATTCCTACTGCCACAAATCGTATTGAAAGACCATGATTTATTCCAAAATAACTTACAACATTGTCACCACCTAATTTACTTGGAGCAAGTTTCAGTGGTTGTGCAAACTTAGAAAGTCATCCTATGATGACTGATGGCCTGGCGTGCCGCTCCCCTCCATGTCCTTATTGCATGGCCCAGTTCTATTCACATGACTTTTTTAGCCACATTACTAGTATGAATAATTAACCCATGTCGGTTGTCTTTTCTTCATGGCACTGCACAGAGGGTCATCTCTCAACTCCCGCTAAAACTTCAATAGTGACAACAGTTAGTCAACCGAATTCTGGTTCCATATTGTGTCTGACGTATTTTTAGAATTCCAAACCCAAGTCTATGGATATGTTTCCTCAAATATTATCAAATCTTTAAGGGTATGCTTTGAAAAGCATGCCTCTTCAAAGCCTCCAAAATAATCCCCCTCTCTGATAGTAGAAAATTGAGTGCAATAACTTTGGAATGGTCAAAAACCCCACTAAAGATTAGGCCATATCACTGACATACTTTTTAGGAAGAGTCACATACATTTGTCTCACCCTTAGTCAACGATACCATAGTTTGGATGCGATATCCTTTAGGCATGTTGCTTTAAAGCATCGTCGCAGCTGAAAGTTTATTGTTGGCAATTGAAAAAAATAGGTCCCCTGTTAGTGTTATTTAAGTTGAAAAGACTATTTTTTCTCTAGTCATTTCAGAACATGTAACTTCTTTGTCATGTTAAGTCTAGATAAAACATATGTCATGCTTTTGATTTGATCCACTAGTGTACAGGAGAATGATATATCTGCCTATTTTAAGGTTACTGAACCTGCAAGTTATGCTGTAGCCATGGAAGGAAACCTTGCTTTGATTTTAGGATTGTGTATTCTTATTGTTCGAAGGAAAAAAAAAAGTGGGACTGGCTTTGGTTGCGGGACTGCCTGCTGGCATCATAATTCACATTATTTTCTTACAGACCTGCGAGGGGTGTCAAATTCATTTATAAATGTCCCTGATTCATTAAATTTTTCTGATTAATCTTCTGATTATGTAGCATCTACAGCGATTGTGGCTGGTATATTGAAAGGGAGACTAACTTTAGACCTGGTTTAAACCAGGTCTAGTCCACTGATGGACCCTTTTTTCTTTCAAAATACTGTGAAAGTTAAAATGTAACATGTGATGTAAAATTCCTCATGGATGGCCAGAAAGCCAATCCATGAAGGATTACCCATTACAGAACATTTTAGAGTATGTTGAAGAAAAAACGTCCACTCTTTAGGACTAACCCTGGTTTAACCCCAGGTCCAAAGTTATGTCCCCTTTCAGAATACCAGCCTATGAGTTCAAATGTTCAATTATTTTTCTTCAAAAATTCCAAAATTATGGCATTTTAACCATATTTGAAATTGGGGCATTAAAATGCATTCGACGTCCAATCTGCCTAGTCTTAGGTCAGTTGGCCTTTTTGAGATGCACTTGAGAGCTACCTTAATAGCTGGCATCACTAGATGGGTCACATGGCAGCCATCGCACATACCACCTTCTTGCACCTACCACAATATGTATATCCTATACCAAGTGGAGTTAACAATTTAGTTTTATATTTTAAATTATAAATTCAGGAGTAGGCACAATTGAACCATTTTAAGGGATGTATCTCTTAGTTTAAACCATAAACACAAATATAACCTAAGTATGCAAGATTTGAATCTGTCACCCCAGCTATAACACTGTTACTTTAAACATGTCCACCAAATGAGTTTGCAATTTCTTGAACATTTATAGAATTTCATGTCCTGCACCCATTAAACATACAACAAAATTTTGCCCCGAAGCCCCATCACCAGTCAAGTCAGTCTCGAACACTACTACAGAGGGAACGAAATTCGAAATTATAGCCTAGCATGACTAGATTTTACTCATTAACGGCAAAACTTTGAATTCACTCCGTCATAACAGCCGCCGCACAACTTCACCCTCAACCCTGACAACTGGATTCTACGTGTAAAACCGGTTAAACTAGGCAATCACCATTCGAACCCAATTTTTGGTTGGCAAGGCCTAGCTGAAAAACTACAGCAATAGCAGAATGCCGCTTGAAAAGCTGAGTGTGATTCCCTGTGATATGTGATTAACATGCGGAAATCCCAAGTCAGCCCACTTCTGTCTCCCCAGCCCCTGCAGAGGGACTACCACGACCCACGGGGGATTGACTGCATTTCGCTATCTACACCGTGCTCCATCGTCGCTCCTATGCAATGTGGTATCATACTGGAAAATTGGCATGTGATTTAGGTCAGCGGAGACACGCCATTTCCCTACTGAAATGATCACTGTATGTGTGTGTGTGACATTTTTTTGGTTTCCGTTTGCACCTTTGGTCATCATTTAATAATCCAAATAGCATTTATGACATTCACATTTATCCATCTTGGGTAATTACGGTAGCCAGACTGTAAGACGTGAGATTTGTTAATTGGGTCAGGCTAGAGTATTTTTTTGCTAAATGCTGCTTAAGTCTTGGCTAATAAATGTCAATTGTTGTGTTACAGGAATTGCAGCTTAAATTGCGATACTTGTAGAAATCTCACAGAAATACCGTTGTTTACTGCAAAACAAAAAATATATAAAAAATTGAAATAGAAATTTTTTTTTTAAAAATGCGTTTTAATATACACCCTTCCATAAAATCAAAGTGCTTTACATTTATTCGGTTCGCTGCTCTAGGAATCATCACAGAATCATTTGTTTCATATATTGGGCCTCCAGTTAAGGCGTCTCTAACCTATCCACAGATTGTGATATTCCCCTACAGCTCCCCAGATTTAATGTTTGGGTCAACAAGACAATTGATATTAAGGATCTTGCCCATGCACACAAACATATTCAAGATCCCAACTCAGAATGGATTTTCAGGATTATACTCATAAACAATTAGATGTGGGTGACCCGATGATGGTCTTATTTTTCCTGTTTTTCTCCTTCACATGGAAGCTTTCATCCAAAATGTCTCGATTACAAACTTTGAGTTGATCGGACTACCCGTTCGATAGAAAACAAAGATGTGGGCCATTGACCGAGTGTGTTAACTTGGTAGACCACCTTGATAGATGTTGTTTGATCATAACATCGAAGGAAACATTCCTGTGCCTAAATTTTAACTGAGTGTATAAAGAACAATATTAACTTTCTTCTGATACCAGAACTAAATTTTGATGGAGTAAAGTGGAGTGGGGGAAAGGTGTTGATCGGCCACCCACCTTTAAGTAAAATTAATTTGCCTTGACAGCTTGTTATTAAGTTAAAGAAGCGATACTTTCTTTTGGTAAATTTTCGCCAGCCCTGCAAATGAAATATTTCTTTAAATGTTGCAAGCTTTTTCTATGTGAATAACATTAAAAATGAAACCACGCCAAAGAAAGCACGATGTGAGGAAACTATATGACGTACAGCTTGCATACAAGGGGCAATCTCACAATATATGGATCTTACAGAAATTCTTTACAGAAGTTACAAACCTGGTATTTCTGACAGAAGTTACAAACCTGGTATTTCTGTCAAGTCTCATGAATGTCTCAGATCAGTAAGTCCAAAACAGTCAGAAACCCTAAATACATTGATGTCTTGGAACATAACAAACAATCCCCGATGTTGACTTCCTCAGAAAATTTCCTAAAGGACCATAAACTACTCTTTAGAACTTTGAAAAACTTCAGAACACTCGAACCCCACTCTCATTTAGTAGACTAACTGCACTTGGTTTTAGGGGTGTAACATGTGGGGAACTTCATGTACATCAGGGCTATCCCTAACTTTAAGGCTGGTATTCTTAAGAGTGAGTCTAACTTTAACCTGGGTTTAAAACCAGGGTTATTCCTACATGAGTGGACCTTCTTTCCTTTCAAAAGACTGTGAAAGTAAAATGTAACAGGTGAGAAAATTCCTCATTGATGGGCCAAAACGGCCCAAATTTTCGTACCCGTTACAGCACATTTTTAGAGTATTTTTTGAATCAAAAAGGTCCCCTCTTGTAGGACTAACCCTGATTTTTAAACTTGTCTATATTAGTCTTCCCTTTCAGAATACAAGCCTTAAGAATCAAAGGCTGTAAAACTCTGATGGTAGCTGCGGACCCTGGACATACAATTGTGCATCACATTCGTTTGAAAATGTAACCAACTTCCTCAAATGCCATTTCATAATAATACTGGAAAATAAACACTCAAGGTAAGATCTATTCTTTTGGAAAATGTCTTTATTTTTCAGTGAAGAATCTTAAATCAAATGGACCAAATTGCACCTCATCACTATGTTGTGTTCTGATGCATGCCGTGAGATAACCATCCTTTGGTTTTTAAACATTTACTTTTTTGTGACTGATGGTAAAGTACTGCATCACTGTGTATCAATTATCGGGGCCTGATTCTATAAACTTTGTTCTTTAGAGCCGCAGTTGCATAGAACTGGACTCCCAGGCTACTTTTAGGAAACTCTGATAATTATAGAACTGCTGAGTACTTTGATGTGAAGGGAATCCATGGGAGGTTGTGCAATGCAAAGTAAACGGTACAACAATATATTGCCATTCAACTATAAACATCAAAGTAATACTAACACCCATGTGCTGTATCAAGCAGGAAAACCTGTAGACCTTCAATAAAACCATCCTTCTACCCAGTATTTTTATAATATTGGAGGGCTGAGGTTGATCACAGAAATATCGCCCGGTCTAAATCAAATATCAGGCAAGTCGAGATGAGCCTGATATTTTCATGGCGAGGGCGAGATTTTCTGTTATCAGCCGAAAAAAGTCATCCAATATTATTTATTATTATGCAAGAAGAAGTGACTTGACCAAAATAGTTTAAAATGGCTCAAAAACTAATAAAAAACAGAGCATTGGCTGACGAGTTGCCCAATTTTTTGCTTATTGTGCAGTGTTGGGCGCGTACGCGCTACTACGCCACTTCGCTGTATTGCACACAGAGCAAATTAATTAACTAATACCAGTTCATCCCTCAGGACAAAGTTCAGAACAATGCAATATATTAAGACCACACGGTCGGGTGTCCACCAAGTGTTGAAAAATAAAACAACTAAAAAAAAACCCACACAAATGTGGACAGCCAAAAATTATTTTAAAACAGCCAAGATACAAACGACACACACTGTGAATATATTAACAGAAACACACTTCCCTTTGTTGACGCGCGTTTGACGAGAAATAGAACAGGTGGCATTCATCAATATCACTTTTAACCGCTCAAACACACACCAGAGCTGTATTTCAACTCACAAAAGTATATTGGAAAATTTTTCAGGTGCAACATAGGAAATATGAAAACGAAAACGATGAATTAGAAAGTTCCTTTCAAACGGTAATTATAATGATTTATTAGTGGCAAGTGCTAAACTCTTACAAGTAGGTCTCACGGACCTACAGCCTTTATTACGGAAATGGATAGTAGCCAACAAAACTTAATTACAATAATTATAGGTAGCCTTCATGATTGCCTTTTAGTTTATAATATGAAGCTAATTCACTCTTGCAAAGGAAAAAGACGTTTAACGGGGATTTCTTTTGTTAACATCACTATGAACCCCTCACTTACTATTTATATCCAAACAATTTGCGTTACATGCAGTAAGCTACTTTCGTGGGCCTTCCTCCGAGCGGTCTAAGCGTTGACGTTATTGATTTTACTTGTGGATAGTCCCGTGTGGTCGGTTCGAGTCCGGCGGTAGGCCCAACGACTTTCAGCACATTAAAATTGCACGAGAGTAAGATCATTTTTTACTTCCGGTCACCTTGGCCATAAAAGTTTATGGAATGTAAGTATAATTTCATCTATAGTTCAAAACATTTCCAAATCTTATTAAGATACACGGTAGTGTGTCCACCAAGTGTTAAAAAATAAAAAACCAAAAAAGAAGAAAAAAACCAGCCAAAAAAGGCTAGTTGTTAGAAACATCCATGATCAAGCGACCACACCGTGAGTTATATTATCAGAAACAAACTTCCCTTTGTTTGTCGCGTGTTTGACTATTTTAAAACCAATAGGTGAGGATATCGTTAACGACCGATAAACTACTCGTAACAATAGCTTCAGCATGTATTCAACCATCAGAAGTATATTCTGGCAGCTTATGAGCAAGATATGAATTTGGACAACGGGAAACGACGAGTTAGACTATACTTTAAAACGGTCATGTATTTAGCGATTATTAGTGGAAAAATTGAAACTTAAAAACAAACTGTTTGGGTTTCTGTGGGTCTCACAGACCTACAGCTTTATACGAAATTAATATTGACATAATTAGTACACGTTTTCTTTTATCCTCATGAGGTGCCTTTTACTGCTAACATTGAAAATAATTGACTTCATACAAAGAAAATGATGTTTAAAAAACGGAATTCGTTTTTGTTCAACATCACTAATGACCCTCACTAGCATACAACATTCGCGTCTTTGTTACAAGCTTCCTCCGTGGCGCAGCGGTCTCAGCGATAGGGGTATGTGCTTTTCTTTTGGTTATCGGTGTTGTCAGTTCAGTCCGCCTGTGGGCCCCCCACCTTTCGGATATAACACTTAAGTGACTGACCAAGGGGGTTCCTATGACCCCCAAAATTTGTTTCACGCTGGCCTCTTTACGCCTGGGATTTTTGCGCCGAAATTTTTTGTAATTGTTACTTTTAAATGCGCTTCTTTTCATACAAAAATAATTAAAATCGGCAAGCCGTTAATGAGGTAATAATGGGGGTCCCATGGACCACCCCCTTGGGCACTAACGAAGTCATTTCAGAATATTTTTAAAAATAGGAATAAGAAACCAAGAACCAAAGCAATTTTTTTTGCTGATATAAGTTTCCACATACTGTAAGTAAACAATTATTGTTAACAGTAAAAAAATTAACCCTTTATGTGCTGAGAAAAAAAACCAATTTAATAATGGATGTGCACATACAAGTACTGTACAAACTCTATGGGAAAATTGACGTGTATTTGCAACAACCGTAAAACATACAGGATCCATTAAAACTTTGCTAGTTTTGTGTTAAATATATTAAGTTGGGTCTTCTAGAATAGGATATCAACATAAAATAAGTTTTAAAAAATGTTTTGGTGTAAGGCCCAAGGCTCATTGAATTTTCCCATCTTTTCACAATTTCGCGTTGTTTTGAAACAATGTTTGCCCCATAATTTGCAGCCAAAAAAACAAATTCATTTTGTTGCGATTTGGGGTTGTCTGTGACCCTTCACATGTGGATTATAATTTCGTGAAAAAAATTCCCTCGGGAGGAAATGGTTTCTTAAGGGGGGGGGCACATGGAACCCCCCCCCCCTGGGCACCAACGGGAGTTGAAAACCCCTTGGTCACTAAGTGTTAAAATATGCTAGTTATTCAGTTCTGGTAATTCATTCTCTTTAATTGTAGGCTAACGGTCACCCTGGCCATTGAAACTGATATGGAAGTTATGTAATTGTTAAGATTCAGTATTTTCAGGAAACCCCAAGGTTTTGTCAGTTTCGATTTTCAATGAATCTTCATAACAATAGATTATTTTGTCTTTGAAGTTTTCCGTAAAAAAATATATATAAAAGTTAATTAGCCTAGGACTGAAAATGGAGACAATTATTAAATAATCGAGTGATTTTTCCCAATTTGAAACCGAAAAAATTAATATCACCGCGAAAAATCTGCGTCTATTGTATGAGACAGCTGCTTCATTATTTCATACCAAGCAAAACTAGTTAACAATTTAGCAAGGGAAAAAGATCAATAAACATAGTCTCCTGGACAAAAGTGTAAGCGGTGTACAAGCACACAAATCTGCAGGTAATTCATTGCATTGTCAGAGCCCCCTTTATGAAAAACTATCGAATCAGTAAATAAATTTCGGTTGGATGAAACTTCTCGGGAATGTTTCATGGGAATACAATTCGCCCGGATATTCTAAGCTACCTTTGATGGCCGACTGGTCAAGATAAGGAAATTATTGATTTCTAATTTGGGTGTTCAGTCGGTTCGAGTCCGTTCGAGCCTACCAATTTCGACTTATTAATTAATGTTGTTTTAATATAGTAAGTCTCAGTTGGTGCTATCATTCTTTTTTAGTTGAGATGATTAAGGTCATGATTAAAAAAGGTAGAAATTTCAAGTAATGAAAGTACTGATTTTTGATTGAGATTCATTAATATCATCGAAATAACCCCGTAACAGTGACACAGTTCATATAGTTCAAATTCCCGCACAAAATGTAGTGAATTATGTGTAGGACATGTATTTGTTACAAATACGTATAATTATGACAAATATGTTCTCTAACACAAAAGATCTCCTCTGGCTAGATCGCAGGTGACGTTACAATCGTAAGATTTTAAGGTATTTATATAGAATTGAATTCGAAATTTTAAGGCCCAAAAGGCTAATAAATTGTGAAAATTCATGCATTGCGTCGTTTGTAAATTTTACCTGTCCAGACCATTAATGTTCACATTTGCAGCGATGCCACTTTTCACGGGGGTCTTTTATGCGCTAATTTGCCAGTTTGAAGGATTCTGAGTGATGCATCTTTATTTTATAAGGTCTTATCGTAGAAATTAACATGGGATTTCCTTAGAATTTCCACATGTCCTGTTCTGTTGGTAAAATAAGTCTTTTTCCTAAATACAAAGAAGTAACTCAGTCTTTTCTTTTAAAAATGTACAAGGCGAAACTCGTATTTACGCGATGCGGGGTAGTAAAATAATGTCCCCGCCGGAATGTTGGGATCACTAAACATGCGATAAGGCAACGTCAACAACCAATACCTCCCCAATACCCCGCACACTCCACCCCCTCCCCAACAACCCGCAAAAACCCCACACCCCCTCCCATACACCCCACAAACTCCCCAACACCCCACCCTTCACCCCCCAACACCCCACCCTCTTCCCAAACACCCCCTGCAACACCCCATCCCCTCCTTAACACCCACTCAAACCCCAACCCTACTCCAATACCCTATAACACAGGCTCCCCTTACCCAACACCCGCAACACCGTCTCCATCCGCAACACACCACCCCCTACCAACACCCACAATACCCAAACCTCCCTCCCCCAACACCCCGCAATACGCAACCCCATTCCCAACACCTTGCAAAAACCCCCCCACCCCCGCCCACACCAAACCCCCTCCCCAACACCAACCCCTCCCCAACACCCACCCCCTCCCCATAGCATAGTAGTCGCATTGTACGAAGGAAATGTTGCCTCATCCATGTACCGTCAGGGGAGATAAGCAATTACGCAATATTTAATGCTCATTTGCTACTAGCCGCATATATCACATACTTCAAATTGCAAACAAACGATGCATGCCATGATGGACTTACATGTAGCGAAGGAATTTGTTTGTTCGATTGTACCGTTTAGCGATTACAGTTATACGCATATTTAATAGCTCCTTTGCATACCTAACCCGCATGTATCACGCATTTTCAAATTGCAAAAACTGATTGCGCCATGATGGACTTTCATGTAGCGAAGGAATTTTGTTGTGTCCGAGATACTGTTTCAAAGATCCAGCACATAGGGTTAACATTTTTATCCCGGGGAACATTCAGGGGATACATTTTCTCACCAGACATACGGACATACCAACATACGGAGCACACGGGGGACACACGGACACACGGACGGAGCCATTTATGTCCCCGTCTCCGCCGAACGTGTTGCAGGGCAAAAATACCAGAGTATTATCACAAAAAAGGGACAGAAGACCAAGATACACTTCACAATTTTATGCCCTTTTTATTTTTTTGGGTGAAAAAATCTGCCGAAACTTTAAAATCTGAATATCCCAGTAACTGAAGGAAATATTAATGTCAAAACACACTAAAAGTTTTATTGTTCCAACTATAATAAATTACTACAAATCTCAAATTTTGACAGTATGCTTGTGATGTTCACCAACAAATAAAGGAATCTACAAAAAAACGTTCAACGTAAAAAACAAAACACCAATTCTAAAAAGAGTACGAGACGTATAAAGTTAATAATTTAGAGAGCACCAAGTATACTCAGTGCGTCTGCCCCATTGGCAAACTTGGTCCCATTCTTCTACAAGGCAAAAGAAAATATCAGTTTCCCACCATCAACCTCCAAAACAGCCCAAATTAATTTATAGTTTCATGCTAGATGGTGCTAATGCAAAAAATGCAGGTTCAAAAACAACCCCTTTTCATACGTGAGACAACCAGCGCAGCGGGACCTTCTAGGGTCTTAGTACCATTCTCTGTCGGGAGTCAAAGAAAGACCTGGTACAATACCAGGAAAAACAAGTTGAGTTAGACTCTATCATAGAACTCATAACCAACATACCTTCTAAGAACAGTCGACTGCAGATCCGTCGAAACCATTGTCATGGGAAGGACAATTGAGTTCCAAGGCGATTGGGCTTTATCCGTATTGAATAGATCTCCAACAACAAGACATCAAGCAAGGAAACACAAACGCAACTAAGAAAATATAAATTTCAAAATCATCAAGTCAGAACAAGACGCCCTTTACACAAGAAATTAGGAATACTAATTCCAAAACTGCCAATATAACCGTAAGAACAAATGCGTGGATTTATTTAAAGCAACATGTTGGTCTAAATGATTATGGTTCCTTTATGAAATGCACAAAAGTTCTCAACAAAGAATTATGGAATGGAAGAAATGGGACCAAGTTTGCCAAGGGGCAGACGCACTGAGGTATACTGGTGTCTCTTAACATTTATTAACCTTGATACGGCTCGTACTTCTTTTTTAAAATTGGTTTGTTTTTTACGTTGAACGTTTTTTGGTAGATACCTATTACTCGTTTGCCTTATACCCCACATCTCTGATATTTCAAATGACAGCCAGGAACGGCTGGAGTTACTGGCATTGTCAGTACACTGTATAAAAAATGAACTATGCTCTGGAAGATGGGAATGAAAATGCAATCTTTAACCACAAAAACTTTTACTATAGTCTAAAAGTCTACATTCTTATGGCACAGTTCAGTAACTTCATTGACTGGATTCAAGGAAAATTTACACCCCTGGATTTGCTGTATGATTTAAAAAGCCCAGAATACAAAGGTAGATCATGTAAAAGATGTAACATACAGCTAGTGAACTGTGTCCTTGGTGGATTGAGGAATTTAGCTCATGTTACCATGGAAACTTTCTGATGGACCAATGCTTATCTAGTCTAAGCAAATGAAAAATTTTGCAGCGAAAAATTGCTGAAATTTTAATATGCAGTTACATCTACGTGAACACTGACCGATTTTTCTTGCTGAGTGCATGATAAATTTAGGATAAGTCGTGAGAGTGTGAAAAATAACTTTCTGTGTGAAGCTTGTGACGCTGCTGAAAATAATAATGTCACATTGAACACTGAAAAGGTATTTAGAAAAAGAATCAATCAACAAATCATCAACATGTTGACCACTGTGTATACTCATTTGTGTGTACAGTGCTGTGATACAAAATACTAATGCTTTCATAAGAACTACTCCCATCAATTGTAACATACTCATTCTCAGCCAGAGTTCAATTTCACCCTCAAGCACATGCACACACAGATTATGAACTCTGCCACAAATGTGGCCACTTAATAACACAATCCCCAAGTGCAAAGTTCATGTACACAATGGGGGAATAGTATCTCAGGCTTAAAAGATGAGGAATAGTTACTGATGTGGCAGAGAAAGTGGGGATGTGGTCATTCTCCTTAGAGGGAAAGGAAAAATTGGTGTGCTGACGCATAATTGGAGCTTTCCTTACCCAGCCCCTCAATGAACGGTACAGTCACGCAACGCCGGTTGGTTCCCTGATGGACATGCTGTGTTACAATAAGAAAAGGTTGATTGTTTTTAACGTCAATGTCAGTGATGACCCTTGGTATTTGTTATGTAATAGTGAGTACTTAGACTATTTGCTTCTTTCATATGAGCTGTAGCGCACCAAGCATAAGCCCACCTTGGTTGGCATAGAATTCAATTTTAGAAAAGGGGATAGGCTTATACCAGGGCACCATCCTGAGACGAATACAGTTCTAATAAGGCATTTGGCTAGCGTTTATATTCATCTCTGCAATTTCTCACTCCTATTTAGCCAATTCATAGATTTTGGTGGGAAGAGGCCATTTAATTTTTGAGAGAAACAATTTTTTGGCATATACGCATAGTCATCCCCCCAATTACAAATACCCCCAAAATAATGTAAACAATTTAAAACAAAAAATGTAACTATGATTTTTTTATTAAATGTCTTGGGAAACTGAAATATACAAAACATACTTTAAAAATAATTGAAATTTTAGTAATTATTTGTGTCCCCTGTATAATTTGGGATAAAATAGAAAATGTTTATGATTACCATGGAACACGAATGTCCCTTTAACTCTGAAAGTGAGGTCCAAATTCTGATCCTGAAC
Organism: Ophioderma brevispina; assembly: GCA_023653785.1. Lineage (NCBI taxonomy): Eukaryota > Metazoa > Echinodermata > Ophiuroidea > Amphilepidida > Ophiodermatidae > Ophioderma > Ophioderma brevispina. The sequence goes on along the minus strand of JAMKCH010015249.1, from coordinate 87,205 downwards.
TCGATTACCACTCTAACTATATCAAAGCTTTAGCCAAAGAGACATTTTGTAATATATACCCTCAACCTGACCTATCAAACAATTTACCAACAATGCCTTTCAAAAATTTACATGTTGGCCTTCGCATGTATGCACACCTAATCTTTTATGCTGATATGTTGATTCTCTCCATGAATTTTTAGAATCTACAGAATGACAGACAAAAAGGAGACCTAAAATTAAGAAATGGCACCTTCACTCATCCCCTTACCAACCCTAACCAACTAAACTATGATAATTGCTAATCCTACTACTTCTAACCTCAATCCAATCCTGATTTATGAGCCTAATCTACCCTATATGTCTCTCTAATCTTACACATAAGCATAAAATCTACCCCATGGCTTATCTACCTTTTTTTACTATTACAACCATCAATATTCTTACCTACCCCTAAAAAGTAACTCTGTCTTAAATGTACTGCGGCCTTTTCGAAATGATCACATTGTGGAAAAAAAGAACATTGGTTGAAAACAACATTGTTGAAGTTCTGGAAAATGTTCTCATCTGAGAACTAAATACCTGAGTATCAAAGCAGATTTCATTATAACACAAATCACAAACGCCTTTCAGTAGTCACCTGCATACCTTAGATTTCAAATGATTTGAGGCTGAATTCTCAACTTTTGACAAAGGAATTATCTGAATTTTTTTTAACTTGTTAACTTAAATTATAAACAATTGGCCTGATTTTTTCTTTAATTCATCACTTTTTGTTTTCACTGTAGTCCCATGCAGCTCCATGCAATTGGGACCGCAATCGACTACAGGGGCGGGCTCGGCATCAAATTTAATCGCGATTGCGGCAATACATTTATAACACTGGGACCAAGGGAACAAGAACCATAACCCTAATCTGGACCAGTGGCGTAACGGGGGGGTCAGGTGCCCCCCCTGACGACTTTGGCCGGGAAAAAATTTGGCAAAAATCATGCTAAATCAGCTGTTTTTTAGCCCTCTGACCAGAAAATTGGTCTTTTGACCCCCCCTAAGAGGGAAAATTTCCCAAAAATGGGAAATTTGGCCCCCTCAGACGGGACCGCCCGAAACCCACGGGTCTGGACCAACTGCCACTGCCCATGCGGACCAAAACCTTCATGCGGGCAACTTGTAATGACCTGTCCAACAATTATACACATAAATATTGTGCTAGGGTGACCCTCCTGACTAACTGTCTGGATCCAAACTTTAAATTAAATCAGTTCTTGAAAACATGAATTTTGTCGCCATTGACAACACTAACAGATAATTACTTATCATTTCCCTTGTGCCCTTGTGGCAATAATTTTTGCTATTTTCAAGACTATACACCCCAATTGGATCCCCCCTTTTGACATGATGTAATATTGGTCGGAACCATATTTGAATTTCTGACACGGTTGTGTTTGAAATACTCAACAACAGGGTGTCGATTTTTTCCAGAAAATCAGAATTGGTGTTCCTACTCCTTGGCACATTTCATCCCAATTCTTCCCAAATTTAACATTGGTTCCACTCACCTAAGCATCAAATTATCCCCAATGACCATAAGAGACAAAACCTATTTCCCACCTCAGGGACAAATAACTGAAGAATAGACACCCCTGCTCAACAATGTGAGTGACCAGTGATGAAATTGCTGGGAAGAAGCTGAAATTTTGATTTTATCTGTGCTTTTGTAAAAAGCAGGCATAGAAAGAAACAATTTGGAGGAAAGTTCAACATGCCGACATGATCGAAAGATCGACGTTTAAGCTCTGCTTTAAGAGCACATTTTAACTCAAAAACATTTTTTCATCATTTTTCACCTTCAAACAATCACGAAAATCAATCCAAATTCGGAACCATTTAAATTTTGACACATTCAAAATCCCCAAGATCCCATCCAATTTGTTCCAAATGACAAATCCCATTACAGTCCTACCCATAAATCTAACCCAGTAACTACCCTAATTCTTGACGCTTCCCAGGTAGTGTATGTTCGTCTGTCATCGCCATAGGCCCTGACATCGCTAGCAACGTTTGTCAATTGAATGCTTAAGAATATCTCCTATGTAATTCCGAATTTGACGCTTAGTTAGGGCCCGTGTTTCTTGTCGCAGCGCTCTGGGGACTTACTCCGTTCCCCTACGGTGCTTATCAAACTACACTGTTCCATGGTTAACAGGGAAAGATAAAGACAATCAATCACTCAGGATTAAGGAAGGAAAAATCAAATTACGATCAATCAATTGAATTCACTTTCAACATAAAGAATAATTAACTTTTTTTTGCCATCCAAGATAGGAATCAGATGGGATTTTATTTATTGCTATTTGAATAATAAATTAAATGTTGAAGTTTAAGTTGTGCTACAAGGGCGCAATTATTCTTTGCATTGAATTACAAACTCGATGAATTAGTTCTCGGTTTCTGTTCAGAAATTCCGAATCTCTAATTTGTAAATATGACTTCTGTCAAGACTAACATCACAGAGGCATACATGAGTAGGCTTCAGCATACGCTAAGGAAATTTAAACCACAACTTTTAAAACATGATGTCAACAACTGGAGACAAAGTAGCATATTTGGAAGACTCTCACTGCAAAAAACAAATCTAGTTGATCCTTACCGGATAGCACAAAGAGGTTCTATTAGATAGAGGCAAAACGTTACGAACTTTTAGAAATTTCACCGTCCGCATGTTTTGCCGAGCCACAAGAAAACATAGAGTACGAACAAACCGCAAAAAAGCATACCAACAATAGAAAGCATGGCTGCTTCCGCTCTTCCACATACTGTGGGTGGCCGCTTCTGCATATACACTAATCGGTAGTGATCCAATTAATGTATGTGTTAGGTTGCCAGGTGTAATCATAGTGTACCGGATCATTGTGCTCAGATACCTTTTTCTCATAATGCATTCACGTTAGGTGAAAAGAGTATTCAATTGAGCGGTTTATTTAAATCAAGACGACTGACGTTCATATTCATTCGTAGTGTGGCCATGGGTAGGACCAAATTTAACCACCCAATTAATAGCACCCAACATCCAACAACTGATATTTTGCGGATTTTTGTATCCATTGACTTATGTGTTGATACAAGCACCCAAACTATAATTATTCCGTGCAATATTCAAATGTCAGCGCCCAGCACGGACGACGGTTTTTGATTCGTGGGGTTTCACCCCTTGGATAGAACTAGAAACATCAATTCAACTCATCCCTATCTGAGTGAGGAAAAAAATGGTATAATGCTAACACTGTATCGTAGTGTTGTATGGGTGCCTGTGGTGTGTGTGTCTTTTGTTTTTAACAGCTGTTGTAGTGTGGGTTCCTCAAGATCTAATCCACAAAAGAGTTACAGACACTATCAGTGATTCACCCGTACGAGTTAAAATATTACAATTTGCAAAAAAATTGCTTAAAGTAAAGGATAAGTCAATAGATTTTCTCCTAAGTTATTTTTCTTGCAACTGAAAAATTCCAGAACAGAACGAAAACAGCGGCGTTTTCAAAGATATGAGTCTCCACTAAATTAACATGGTGTAGAATGTCCCGTCCGAATTTAGAATAAAAATATCCACCTTGTCCTTTTTATATTAGGTTCCTTTTGGGCTTACCACTTTTAGATTGTTATGATACCTATGCTTGTTACAGATCTGCCAAATCGGATGTTGATTTTTTGGATTTTCTGATTTAGCAAATCACTGTGTTGCTTTAAAATTCCTCAATACTTTTGAATTGAGGTACCCTTTGTGTCATTTCACTTCGGACCGTAAGTTGGGGTCATGCACCAGCCTTGCTAATGTAAAGGACAGTAGTAAATAGATGAGACTCAGGTGACGAGAAACAGACATCACAGGTGAGGGTGAAAGGAAGGGTTACAACATATTTTCACAGCTGGCACCAGGTGATGGTGGCCATACCTCATTCATATGGCAACTGGAAATGCACCCTCAAATTAATAATAATAGGGTCCGTTTCATGTATAATAACTCATGCGTATGTCCTGCATAAAGTTTTCATATCGGTTCACAGTGCTCTGGACCAATTGGTCCACTCAGGCATAATAGTATGCATGTTAGAAGTTTACAACTGAGATTTTTGGAACGACCCCTGTAATTAATAAGGATTGCAAACTGCAAGCCTATTGGCAATCTGATTGGGCCCGCAATGGTGCGCTTTGATATACACAACCTCATTCAGTGCACATTCCTACCATTATTTGTCAGCAACAAAATCCCCAAAACACACTTACAGTGGAATTGACTCAAGGTTTGTATTTAAACCTGAGTTTATTCCTACAAGAATGGACATTTTTCCTTTTAGCATCTTAAAGTCTGCTGTCTGAGTGAGAAATGCTCAATGATGGACCAATGGCCTATCCATGAGGAACTTCCATACCTATTATTTTCAATTTTCATCAGTCTGTTGAAAGGAAAAACGTCCACTCATGTCGAACTTAACTCCATCAGGTTTAAAACCGCCTGTGTCTAAGTTAAACTCCCTTTGAGAATCCCAGCATAACTACAATATTTTTGGAATAAAACTGTTTCTTTATCTATACATTGATCAATTTTAAAGTCCCATTTGTGATTAGGTGTTACAACCAATGGCAAGCATAGCAATTTAGAATAATAATGATAAATATAGAAATATACAAGGTCATTCACTATGCCCAAGAACAAGTACAGCAGAAAAATCCAGAATAGTATTATACGTATAGGAATTGAGGAAAAATGGTACGGAAGAGAATAAAGAGTATAGCCGTGTCAGCTAGAGCTTTTCCTTGAATTTCAACTGCTTTTTAATACTTTTAAACTGAATCAGGATGCTGAACACCCTACCGCAACCCACAAATCTTGCAGCCCATATTTCTTGCTACAACAACACGCACACTAGTTCCAAACATGCCATGCATATCAAATTTTAAATACCTGATCATTACATTTTCTAGACATTTCTACATCAATAATTACAACATCCATAACACAATATCCTTTCCGCAGACCTAGAAGTTCCCCATAATGCTGGAACTGTGATATTACATATCCATGTCAATAAATGTTTAGCTATCTAACATCTCTCCCTTGGGACCAAAGCATGTCACAGTGCCAAGCGTACGCTTTTATTTATCTACACAACTGCACATCTTTAGCACGATACACCCCTCTAGGGACAGGCGAGCACCCAGTCATTCCAGCAGCACATTTTTGGGTTTATCTATATATGTCAATAAAATGTACCAACATGATAGAATATCCGCTCTCTTTGGACTTGGGCTTGCCATCCTCGCCCACACCTCATTCCAATTCATCCATGTCAATACAATGGATCTTCCTAATGCACTATCTCTCTCTTGGGACCCTGGGGTCCCCTCACTGCAGCCACGGGCTTAAAAGATCCCATTCGTGGCCCGGTGGGGAATTTGACCCAGATTGCATTGTCATCCGCGGCAAACCGTTGTTTTGTGAACGGACAGGGAGAATGCGACAATTAGCGCACACCTGTCCGCGATGTCTCAGCTAACCGCTCAAAAGCAGGAAGTACCTCGCAGAGTCTTAGGAATTGATCAGTAGGAGAATCAGTGTAATCAACGCTACTGGAAGGACAAGACAAATGTGACGTGATAGTTTTTCTTCTTTTTTGCTGTTTGGAAATGGGGTCTCCACTCCCTTTGACATGTTGGCAGAGGTATTGTCAAATGATTTGCGAAGTTTGTGCAACTTGCAGTACAGCTGTAAAGTTGGATTTTTCACCTTCATGCTAATGGTTTATAAAAGTTTATAATAGTGTGTCTTTGTTCACTATGGTTAACATTGGATACTAACCAGCCTATATATTGGCATCTAAGAACTATTTTGATTGGGTAGATGGAAGGTAATAGAATGTAATACGCAAATCTGAGTTACTGTAAGAATAGTATCTAAGAATGGTGGTATGTTGTTTTTCAGAAATATAGAAGCACTATTTTGATTGGTTACTCAGAGGGCCATGTCATGTTGTGTTCTGTAGTGAACCAATCAGAGAGACTGTATGACAGGCAAAAGTTCCCAGGGAGTTAGGCTTCATCAATTTTATCATTTTGATGTTTTGAATCAGATGGTTTCTCACACTTGTATACACACAAACATAATAATGAAGTGAATCAGTGAATGTGTACAGGAGTTGAGTCCAATAAGTGCAGGGTAAACATTTTTTACCACTCACAGATACACAGACGCACATGATACACAAGCAATTTCTGTACAAGCAGATTACATAGAAATAACCAATAAGAATTCATTTGATATTCACAAGCACATCTACAGCTAAGAAATTCCAGGAACATATAACACATGAAATTGAACAAAAATTGCTAAGACCTGTATCCTTGATACCTGAGTATATGAAGCATAACACACCTTGTCTTGAAAAGGGGATGTCATATCATTAGTGATTGAGGCTGTGTGTGTTGCTGTCTCATATCACAACCAATACTATTTTTGGGAAAAAAGCCTGACTGTCCTGTCTTATTTTTCGATTGTTGGCATTACTTATTGATTATCTTCTTCTTAAGCAAGTTATTAACATGACTAACAAAAATGTTGTTGCAATTTTGGGCTACCTTAAATTGGTTTCCCTAGAAAGCATATTGGTTAGGTTGAAAAAATGCTAACAATCACAGGCTGATTGTAAAATATACTACTCTACCTATACTGTATTTTAAAAAAAAAACTTTTTGGTGGTTAAAATGTAGTTAGAGTCGTCAATTTTAAACAAGTTGAGATAAATTTATTCCTAATGTGAAATATCCTTGTGTCCCTTGACTAGTCAAAATTATCAAATTTTGATTTTGCCTATTTTAGGCTGTAAGTCAAGGATCGAAAATCACAAATACCAATTTTTGACTTCCTCAATAAATATAATATATTTCCTGTATGATTCACATCCTTTTTTTCCAGAAAACATTACAATTATAATTTTTTATTTAAAAAATGCAAAAGATGCTAATCCAGATTTAAACTAAAATGACACACTATATTTTGGGGAAAAAGTAACAAGATGTAGTAGGTAGGTTTCTGTATACCATTAAAGGACCATTGTCCGATCGCTAATAGTCTCATCCCAGAGCCCAAGACTTTACTGGAAGTGGTCAAAATTTGGCACCAGAAGAAAATTTTCTCTGATATACCCTGTGAAATCTTAGGGATAAAGGATGTTTGGTTTGGATCTTATGAGCAAAAATGTGCCCCATTTCATGTTACCAGTACTCTATGGGAGCATTGGGGGCAAGGCCGGTAGTGCGGGGCATTGACAAACAAGGCCTCAGCATTATGGAGTAGGGTGGCCAGTTCCTTTCTCTGCCACCTGTACCTTAGCCAGTCGAAACAGACCAGCTACCCATTTACAGCTGGGTTGAAATGGAGGTTGCCCTGCCGTGGGATGAACTAGCAGACTTTGGGTAAGGAGGCGAGCGTTCTACCACTATGCTATCCTGCTACCTCAACATTACAGTACTCTATAGGGATTGCAAATTTATATTTTTAGTTCGCACATCAAAATATCGGCACAAACTTTATAGTTGGGGTTTTGGGGTGAAGGCCTTTCTGTCAAGATGAAAACTAAAATCAGGTCATCCCCCTTTACAAATAATCCATTTTTACTATAATTGCTTTAAAATTGGATACTCCATGACAAATACGCATCAATGTCCCATCAGTTAACAATAACATCCTACATACCTTACACAGTAGCACATGATGCCATTGTTTTTTTCTCGTAAATAGTCCGCCCACAATTGAACTCACAAGAAGCTTTCCATGCAAGGGGCTGTTTAGCATCATGGCTATCACTCACGCCTATCTTTTAGGCATGGGAAATGAATGGGTTGCTCTAGTATCACACTTAACATGAATGTTATTTATCAGGGCTAGGTATATAGGCCAAGAACCTGTGCATGTTTCACATCACAGACAACATACAGGTTGCATTAGACGTATTTTGGCTGCTGTGTTTCAACACAGTGGACAACTCAAACACATACCCCACAATGCATTGTGTTTTGTAAAACAATGAGGTCATGTGATTTGCATAATGCCTCTTTCACAGCAAGCACCTTATTTTGTATGTCTTGAAAAAAATAGTAATTAAGCAACTTTGAGACATTCTTGTGGATGACCCGATTTAAGTCTATAAATTGTTAATCTTGATAGAATGGCCTCCATCCAAAAACCCCATCTGTAAAGTTTCGCACGGATATTTCAACCCGTGAAAGCTAAAAACGTGATTTTGTAACCCCCAGAGAGTACTCTGTAAAATTAATATTGGTCGACCAAAACGAGGCATATTTTTGCTCATAACATCCAAACCAAACATCCTTTAGCCATAAGATTTCACAGGGTAGATGAGAAAAAATAGTAGCCTTCTTCTGATACCAAAATCTGGACCACTTCCGGTAAAATCTGGGGTTTCTGGGGACGAGGCTGTTGGCGATTGGACCATGGCCCTTTAATGCACTCCTTTAAAATACCAATACTGTTAGTGTACATAACAAAGCGCCTTGTACTGCAAAAAGAATTATGGGATTGGTAGCAACACCCTCTTGTTACAAGCATATTGAGCCTGATGCATGTGAATTTCAATTCCCTTGGGTGACTGGTAATGGAATGGGTCTACAGACCCCCTTCCTTATGGACAAGGTACTCTGTAAAAATGGTTGTTACACTTTTGCTGCTAAAATGCCTAGCATTTTACCCTCTTACTGTAGTAACAGTCACATTTTATGATGATAGTTTTTGCCAAGTACCACCATACTATAATACTTGATGGAAATTAACCCTAGATTACAGAAATGACCCATATAAGAAGGCAAATGAGTTCAAATATTTCTTAAAATGTTCAAAGTTCACAATTTTCAAGATGAAATTCAAAATCTAGTTCTGTATTCAAAAAAGAAATCAGTAACACATTTCTAATACAGATGTCTAGTTTTCATTCTATATTGGAAATTGCCGTGCCAATCAAGTGATTTTGATGAGTGGTGATTGCACAGATTCTTAAAATATGATGCTCTAGGTTCAATCTGCTGCAAAACATCTCATCAGATTCACATTTATTCCTGATCATTTTCTACATAATGTCAAAAAAGACTACTACAAATCTTGGTACAAAATGTTGGCCATTTACACCTAAATCCAACCAACACCTAATTTAATGTCTCAACTTTGACCAGTGGGGGTACAGGGGAAGGGAAATTTGCCAAAGTATCTAAAAATTAAAGTATCCCAACTAATTCTATCCAAGATTGTTAGGCTAGGATCCTCCAGTGATCCTCTGATACATAAATTGGTTTATTTCTCAATTTGCTATCACAAACAAGGCCGACTGTCTTAAGGGTCAAATAAAGACATAAATATAGGTCACTGTAAAATTTCATGCCATATAAAATTTCTCCATAACTAGTACTCGGGGTTTGGTACTAAATCACAAATTTCAAAATTAGTCTAGATCAAAATCTACCTTGCAAGCCATGACTTCCCAACTCCCAACGCCAGACGCAATCAATTAGTACCTAATCCGCCTGCCAACAGGTATCAGCCTCGTACAAGGCATACCAAAATCTACCCCGATAAGAGCGAGGATAGCTCAGAATCGAAAGGATTAAGCTTAACCCTCCCGAAGGGCATGCTGTGGTACATAACCAATATTGTCTTTCTAAACCGGCCCAATTTCATTTCCCCCTGGTCGATTATTCAATTTGATCAATTTGCCAAGAGGATGCTCAGACAAACGATAAGCAGAGCTCCATGTCACATTCGGTGAGCATATGATGGAAACAGTCACCCAGATATGGGTCATATCAACCGACAATGTATGTGTCTATCAATTTCTTTTTTCCTCCCATAAAAGGAGACAAATGTGCGTATTTTTCACGTTCATTTCTGACGTTTCTAGGTTGCTCACATCCTATCCCATTAGATTTTTGGTAAATAAAATTTCTTAAACTTTGTTGAATTTCCAAAACTGAAGAAGTTTTATTTCAATAATTACATCAAGTAGTAAAGAAAAAATTGTGGTTGATCAAGAATAAGTTAATTTATGCTGAAGTTTACTGGGTAAAAAACCTTGACATTTATAAGATTTTCAAATCTGAAGAAACAAAATTACCAACAATTTTGTGATAATTAAGTGTTATCACAGAAATAAAGCTAAAATTGCAGCATTGAGATCTTTTCGATGACAATTCAAATGAGTAGCGACAGAAATTGTCACAATTTCCAATTGAAACTGCGACATATATATTTACTCATATCCCTTGTGAAAAAAATAATAAAATAGCATAGAACTTTGCCAACTTTTTTTTAATAATCTTGTTTCAAAAGTTCTATTTTTATTAGGATAAACATCAGGTGCTAACAAACATACCTAATTTTAATGAGGTCCCTGATATTTGGAAACATGTGTTTTAATATGCCAAGTTTAGAATATATTTTCTAACCAACTGAAAATTGCACCAAATCGTTGAGATACGAGGGCAGCCTTTCTTTGTAATAAGCACATTAGACGATGATGACCAAACATCACTAAATGTAGCAATTCACCCAAAGTAATCAAAATTACAGCAATACAAATTCTAAACCACAAGCTGATCTGGGTGCTTTGATGTGGGTGAGTGATGGGTGTTCTCATGGCCACATACACACCCTTGTCCTCGTCTGTTAGTCATACATTAAAAAATAACCCTTACAGATTTAAACAATGAAAATATTGCTTGGCAAATATAAAATATTCAGAATTTTTCATCAAAATTTTGTTTTAATCTGTTAAAGCAATGATGACATCTAAATTTAGGATTTCTTGGCTACCACTGCCTAGAGCACTATGAATCCTTGTCTTCAGTGGCAAGGATCTCTTAATTTTGTAGTGAACATTCTAACTTTCAACCTAGTTAGCCACACAAGATCATTTCTACCATCAAGAGGCCTGTACTTGACAAGATATCCCTGAATGTTTTCATCTGTGCATTGGAAAGAATTTTTCATTTGGCAAAATTAGATGGAATATTCTGTTCAATGTGGTGAATGGAAGGCAATGAATGATCCATTCAATGTGATGAAAATATTCTTACCATTGCACTCATTAAATGCAATACCTGTTTATTATAGCTGCACTTATTCAGCTCCATTCATCCTATGCTTTCAACTTGAAGATATATCACCACATGACCTTATGAGGCCTTACATAACAAAGGTTGCATTTGTACTCATTTACATCCCCAAATTCGTATCATGGTAGCCCGGTGCCTAAATAGAACCAGGACAATATTTGAAGCATTTTACATAATTTGGGAAATAACCCTGTGATGGGGAATAACATCATCGTCATCCACTTGTAGTAAGGGACCTAACAAAAAACAGACATTGATTAAACGGGTCAAATAAACGCAAATGGACTTGAAAAACGTTGAGGAAAGATAACACATATTAAGATTTCATGGCACTGACATTATAGGTTAGGAAGCCCTATAGACGGGATTTGTACAAGATTCTATCGCAAAGTAAAATCGTACAAATTAAATGTGATGTTAAGCTGCATGTAACAAGGATATGAGCACGCCAAGCTTGAAGATCTAGCTATGTTAAATAATTCATATTCCACACGTAAGCTTTCAAAAAAAAAAAACTTGTAGGTGATACTTCAATTGATTCTGACACTAGCTAGGGCTTCTTGTCCGACTGGTGAACTCGGTGGACGCTGGGACATCTCATGAGGGCCTGTTTTTCTTGAATATCTGGCAGCGAATTATGTTAGTGTGTCACCAGTTCAAGAAATAGGGTCGAGGTCTGAGTGCATTGCTTCCCAAGAAATGTATGGTTTCCTTGGTCATGCAAACATGGGTGGCATAATTCTAGACTATGAGGTGTTCACTGCGAGTTATTCAGTTTAAAATAAATTTAGGTATCTGAGGTGCTGAACCTGACGAACATTTTCAAATCAAATGTCACAAGCGCCTAATAGTCCCTAATCATGCAACATGCGAGCATACCATCATAATTGGTAGCAATGGTGCGACAATGTGGCAGATTTATTTGGGGGTTGGGGCCGCAATTTCCTTGTGTCATTCAATTTTTAATATCCTACTAATGACCCTGGTACAATAGACCTTTCTAATGAACAATGAACATTTGGAGCAAAATAAAAATGTATACAAACGTCCTTAATCATTTCTTCGCGTATATTCACACGTTGCCTCATGACGCGTGCATATATGCAAAAGGGCCAAATATTCATAAGTTGCTGTGCCCAAGCAGTTGTGTGTGATGACCCATTATGATGCTTATTGGGGTCATTATGTTCGGTAAACTTCGTTTTTAAAGGACTATTAGTTTTAACCCCCGAGTACTCCCGCAATTGAATGGCGACTCAGAGATTTCCCTAGGAGGGCGCCTCATTTTTCAAAACATATCATATTTTTTGCTTATTCATAATGCTTGGCCATATATTAATCCTGTGTGAAATAACTAGCTCAAATCGATAATAACAGGCGAACTCGTATTTACCGATGCGTAAAATTGTCCCCGCCGAATTTCGGATCATTTGGAAGTGACACTGAACTTAATTGCACACCACACTCCCCTGAACCCGAGCCACTATACCCACACCTACACCCCACTTAAACCATGCATTGTCCGAAAGTGGGGGGAAGGTGGGATTGACGAAGATTATATGCAGTGTGTATGAAGTGTCTAGTGGAGTATATTCATACAGAACTGACGTATTGGAATATAGCAACCTTCTAATAAATGCAGCTTGATAGTAGGTAAGGAATAACATGAACATTTAGCATAATAAAACGCACAGCTCAATTTCACACAAAGATGTTTTCATAAGCCTTTTCTGTACGAAGGAATTTTGCACATCTGATGTACCTTTTCAGTTGAAATACAATTGCGCATATTTAATAGCTCATTGCATACCTAAACCACATAACTAAACCGCACATATTCACACGTCAAAGACGTATGGCAAAGCCTTTCCTGTAGTGAAGGAATTTTGCACATCCGATGTACTGTTTCAGCGCAACTTTACTTGTGGCATATTTAATTAGCTCATTTGCATAGCTACGCCGCATATATCATCGGCACTTTCCAAGTGCGAAAACAATGCATGCTAAAGTGTACTTCATATGGCAAAAGTATTTGCACATCTGATGTTCCTGTTTCAGCAATACATGATTTACGCATATTAATTAGCTCATTTGGCTACTAATCCGCTATAGATCATGCTTTCCAAGCGCAAACACATGCATGCCAAAATATACTTCATGTGGCAAAAGAATTGTGCATATCTATGTACCGTTTCAGTGATCCATTAATTATGCATATTTAATTAGCTCATTTGCATACCTAATCCGCCTATATCACACACTTTCAAATCAACAGAACGATGATGCCATGTTGCACTTCCATGAAGCGAAGGATTTTGTGTGCCCGATATATCGTTTCAAAGATACAGCATACAGGGTTACATTTTTCTCAGGACTTCCAGGGTTAACATTTTTCCTCACAGACATACGTACATACTGACATACAGACATACGGACGGAACGGGCCCATTTTCTAGTCCCGTTCCGAACTAGTTCGGCGGGGAATAATAATAAAATGTGTCTTTTTTTTAGCCACGCGCAACATATCCATGTAAACGTGCTCAAGGCGTTGTGCATTGCGGCAGCCAATGAAAGGCGCTCAGCACATCAGAAACCATCTACCAGAACAGATTTATGCGAAGAGCTCGATTTTAGAAGCAGGAGGAAACCGGAGTACCCGGAGAAAACCTGCGGGAACGAGTAGGATCGGGAACCAAATTCACATAAAGGCACCGAGAACGAGCCCCGCCAGGGTATTGAACCCTAACCTCATTGGTTGAAAGGCGAGGGAAGATACGCTACGCCAACCCGTCCTTCAGATTGAAAACACAACTTTGTTACTAAAATTCTGGATCCGGAATTTTCGTTCTATACAGTATTCCTATGGCAGTGGTTTTACTGTCATAATGCTTACTGAAGAAAATGAAACATCTTGATTCATGATTCATCACATAACTTGGAATTAAGCATTTAAAGGCGACTATCTGTAGCTCTAGTTGACTATTTTTAATTACTCACACAAAATATTATATTTCAAAATCTCTGGCCGCCCTTTAACCGCCATCTCAGCCTATTTTGTTGGTTATCAAGGGCCTCTCAGGTTGTTTCCTGTAATAGCCATCAGTCAGGCCTATAATGGTGTATTTCCCAGATGATTAATCTAGCAATGTAGCACTGCCAGGAAACAATTGGTTTCTGTAATTTCCCCCCAAAAATATTTTTTGTTTTTAAAAATATTCTCAATTGAGAATTTTGTGACATTTCATATTGTTAGTCCAACCCTAAATTCTTACGCAGATATCATGCAAAACAGAGGTTTATACCAGTTGGGTATGAGGGAAGTGCAGGAATGATATCCAAATTTTAGAAAGACCAGCTTGCCATCCACAAGTCACTATGTGTATCTTTCAGAATATCAGACTAATACATCATACCAAATTATATCATTTCTTTCTGGGATAACCGTGAAAAAAATCTTGTTTCTCAGTATCACTATATTTTCTTTTGTTTCATACTTTGGTACCTTCTTCCTTAGGCCCCACCTCCACCTTATAATCTTTCTTATAACCCTTATTCCTTACCCTGGCCCCAACCCTTACCTTAACCTACCAATACTATCTACATGCCTAAATTCTTACCTCAACCCCTGATCTTACCCTAGCACCTGACAACGTTAACATATTTTCATAGTCTAACCACTTTACGCTCTCATTCAAACACCTAACCCTTATACTAACTCCTAACCCTGTATCTAGCCCCTAACCATTACCTTACCCCTAACCCTTATGTTACCCCTAACATTATCTTAACCCCTAACTTTACCTTAAACCTCTAAACCTTACCCTAGCCCCCAACTACTACCCTACCACAAAATCTTCACCCGCAGCCATAGCTTATATCCAGCATCCTAACGAAATGAACCAGATCAGATTAAAAAACATGCTTTTACATATGCACATCTTGACTACCAACCTGATTGTCTTGATTTTGTCTTCATATCATCTGCATACATCCTCATTTTCCTCTTGCATTGATGGGAAGATCTTCTACATTCTCCCTCATCGAGTTTTGATTGATCCTGAGAGGTGCCCTCTTCTATTCTAGACAGCAGACTTCGGGCATCGCCTCCAACTTCTAAAAAGTCACCGCGATTCGCCTCTTGCGGCCCCTGGATTCGTCCTAAATTCGTGGTCCGAGTCGGAATCATAGTCGTCGTAGCGACGTTTTTCTGGAACCTGGTTTTGGGTTTATCCACTGTCGTATTCTCTTTTCTTCCTGATAAACACAAAAATGACAAATAGAGTGGTTTATATGTCCATATTACATGAGCCATTCCACATGAGATGACATTTAGGAACACTATACAACCCAGATGGTTTTAACTTTCAAAAAGACTTTTACTCACGATTAATAATTTAGCCCTTCGCCTAATACTAAACTTAAGTTTCATGGTTTAAGGTGTTTTTTTCCCCCCACTGCGCATTTGAAGTTGGATCGCAACCACAGAGGCGTACACACATCAATCTAGGAATACCATCAAACCATATTAGCCTATAAAATACTGGTTAGCCTATCACTGCTAAAATTGAATACAGGCACCAGGGTGTTTCACATCTGAAAATTGCGTTTTCTTTGTTGAACTTCTTGCAAAAATAACAGTAATTTACACAAAGTTTACCAGTAACTTGAAGGAAATTTACAACTGTCCAAAAACATGGTGATTTGCAGCCACTAGTTTCTCATTTATGTTATTTTCCCCTTGTGTTCCCCCAGTGTTTTCCCCTTGTTAAAGATTTCATTTGGCCTTACAAATTTTAACTTACTCGCAGCTGTCAAAATGGTTGGATAACAAAAACCGGCGAGTTTTTACATTTCTACGCCAGAATCCAGGAGAGACAAAGCACACTCATGACTGCCATTTCATTCCTCTTCTGTAGTTTCTTTATAACGCCCCCATTTCAGTACACTCTTGTTTTAAAACCCTTACTTTTTGCCCAAACGCCTCAAAATGTTGAATTTTATAAATTTGGTTTGCTATCCAGCTCCCCTCTTTTGACCTAAAATCAAGCTCCAAGACCCACAAATTTGTCAAAATTAGTTTCACATACCCTACTTGTTTCTTGGAAAAAAAATCAAGTTTTAAGCCCTGTCCCAAATTTTCAATGTTTTGGCTCCACATACCCCTATAAAATCAAAGATTGAGTGTCCCTCCCCCACTAGCTGCTCAATAAAAACAAATCTGGTTGGATAAAACTATTACCTCTATGTATGTTTCCAGTGTTTTCTTCTTGTTCAAGAGTTTCACTCACAATCGAGGTCTTTCACCTCTCATGCATAACCTATAACAAAAGCCTAAGGTGTTAGTTCCCGTAATGTTCCTCATTCAGATCAATTTAATCAATTTAATACCCGACTCAAAGTACTTGTGCTATCAAAGTGTGCCCATACTTTATTGCATCATATTCAACATGCATTCGTTCTTTAGATTTAGAAAGTATCCAGAAATATGGAATGGACTTTGCCATTACCGGCAAGATGGACAGTAACCGAAAAGGTGGCAGACCTATTAAACAAAAATAAATGGATAAAAGGATAAATTGTTATTTTGTTTGGCATTTTATCCAAGGGTTTCCTTGGTTTTATTTATACTAAATCATGATACAAAAACTGGTTAGAAGAAATGAAAAACCCCAAATCAAAAATTTCTACGACATATACTTTCAACAAAAAGAGCAACCTAAAGGGATAAAAAATCTCGAAACTCGAGGTGTATGCACTATGAAAGTCGTCAATATGACATTTTGAATTGTTAACAAACAGCTCAATTTGAAACAAAGTGCAGGAAAACCAGTGGGATATATAAAGCTACGTCCCAGTCTCCTAGAAAGACTCATGCTTACAGAGCACATGGCAATAAGCCATTACAAAATCAACAGGATGGGACTGACAAGGACACGCTAGTGTCACTATTAAGGCTTGCGAACTAGTTATGGATTGTAAGCTGCTTGTAGTTATCCTTGCTATGATGCTTGAGTACAGCTGCCAACGGAGTCCGCTGACCGGAGGGGAGGCTTACCAGAACTACACCAGAGTGGACGTAATTAACAAGCTGAATGACAACAAAAAACAAACAAACACCACACACCACACCCACACACACAAACAAGCATGTATAAAAGCGAGACACGCATATGCTTAGAAGTTGAGGGGGACGGTTATCTATTGCTTTACCATTGGGTACTGATGTTGCTTTGTATTGACGAATTGATAGATTATGTTTTCAACTGGGGGTCCTTGCAGCCCAAACTGGCAACTAACCAATGACATATGGCCCTGAGGAACTCTTGAAAACTAAGAAAAGGTAAAGTGAGTCTATCATTGTGTGAACCTATATCCAACCTTGAACAAGTTACGAAGCCACCCCCCAAATGAAATAAAAAGTTATTGCTTGTGGGAAATATTTATAAAGTTACAAAACAATGCAGGGGGCACCATGACACAGGAGAGACCCCAGAAACAACTACAGGTAGACACATGCATAGACACAGACATACACACACACACACACACGTATACACACACATCCGGGCAAACAAATACACCCCAGACACACACACACACACACACTCCCATAAACCTCCGCATACATAAACATTTGCTTACATGACTGTTTTAAAACTTTAGTATGAATGCAATCCAGAGAAAAATTCTAGGGACCACAAAGACTGGTCTGTTGGATCATACCAGTTGCACCTTTTCATAATTTCACTACAGGTACTAGCACTACCAAAAACTCTTTAAAACAAAAAATCCCATATACATCAACCCCCGTGAGATTAGGTCACTTGTCAAAGTATAGGTAAGTTTGATCCAGCAGCGATGACAGGGATAAAGCAGCACTCTGGCGTCAAAGGGATTATCAGTATGGGGAGACAGACAAGGCACTGGCTCTCAAAGGAAGATGAACACAGCAGGAATCCAGACAACTGGATGGCCACATTGCAGCGCATCTTCGTTTGTAAATTTTAATCGCAATCGAAGGCAGCCCCGGTCCGCTTGCGTTCTTGTGGAAAGGTGCGTTTTTACAGCGGGATTTAAAACCGATCCGATGCCATTTGTGTATTTGGGTGCATTCTGCTGATCTAGATCAGGGAAGTTTATCGTAATTAAGTTCGGAATGAGAGATTGAAGCGTCAAGGAAAAGTCATAATTGAAGGTGGCAGCAGTCTACCTTGGTGATTCATGTGATTTACGAATGAAAACGCTTTGAGCTTTATCAACCTATCATAAGGAGTTACTATTTGTATTATTAAGCCCCGTGAAAGTTTGCAGACGTGAAGTTTGTCTCAGTATTCTATTCCAATTATGATTATTGCAATATGAGGGTTGACATATTTCCATAGATTTTTATTAAATTTGCTAATATATTAAGTGATTACAAATTTTCCATTTTAACAAATATATAATCATTGACATGGCAAGATCCCATTTCTCTTAAAAAGTAAAGGACCTAAAAAAGAACTTTCTAACCCCAGATGCAGTTGAGAAACAAACATACACAAGTCCATCAAGCACACAGTGACCTCATTGTATATTAAAGAGGATCCAGTGTTGCAATCTGCCACTTCAGGCATAGTGCACCATGGAATGTGTGTCTGCAAGTCTGCTTGTACGATATGAAAAACTGACATCACTTCATGCTTCAAGCTAGAATGAGTACATCAAGTAACTTTTTTCATGTTCCAGCGTTTTTGCAAATGAGGCAACAATAACCTTTTGTGCAGCAATATGTTTGTAAATTTATAATTTGTCCACATGTAAAGGTGTTTTCCGATTTATGGCATTGTGTCCTATACTTAATATGAGAGCCGGCACTTGCACATAGCCTTCATCAGTACCGGGGGGATGAAACAAACTTGAGTTTTGAGGTAGAAGCAAAATTGCATAATGTGATTGATGATTAAGTAAATGAGTGGAAGTCCCAAAAAACTGGTTTTGATATGCCAAACAAAGGGAAATGCATTTTTGTGTCGTATATGTTTGTCAAATTTCAAGCGAACAATGAGAAAAATATGGCCTTTCATCTGAATTCAAAATACTATTCGGGGTGTACAGCAGGGGTAGTCCCAAAGACGACCGGAACACACACTTTAAAGGTTGTTGATTGCACCCATTAAATTTGCTAATTTAAACTTCTTTGAAAATATATAACGCACAAGAAGTTGGTGAATGTAGAGTGATTACATTTTGAATCCTCAAAGATTACTTGGTGGGTTTTGGAGTTGAGTATACGAGATTTACCACACAAAACTGAAGAAACAGGAAAAAATCTGGAGGAAATATCCCAAGTTGTTAAAAACTAACCCTGAAAGCATAACTTCCCTAACAACTAGCCAACAACATGATGTTAAAGAGTTTTGCAACACAGAGATTTGAGTCCATCTATACATTGTGTCATATGTTTAAAGGTGATTTCAATAGATGGAACACTCAATAGTCTTACCTTGTATATGGCTACAGAAATGTCTTAAAAGTGAAGTGATTTGATTTGTTTATTTCAATATAAAACAAAGGCTGGAATTTTGTATGTTCCATAAGAAATATAAATTTTTGTGCCAAAGAAATAATTCCCAGATTAATCTTAAAATGGTTATTTTTGGATGGAAGGCTTTACATCAGTGCAAAAATCATTGGTTCAATTGTTTAGAACAACTGATATGTGAAATTCCTGTTGTAGCTGTAACAATACAATAAAAATGGTCAGCTTCTTAACACAGCCTCTCCTTCCAATGGCAAACTTTACAAAATTGGACTTTAACTAGGATACTTTTTTTCCCCCCCCCCCCCCCCTATTGGCACATTAAAAATATTTTTTTTCTCTTCTTTCTGAAAAAAAAAAAATGAGACAATGAAACAAAAGTATTATATTATACTTTTGGGGCTGAAATACAATAAAATCAATAAACAAAACATGCAAATATGTTAAAATTTTGAAATATTAAATAACAAAAATGCAAAAAAAACTGCAAAAAACCCAAAGGTTTTAAAATTACCCGGTCTGGTAATTCTACAGGCTTAAAAAAAAATAATGCATATACTGCATATTCACAAGCTTTCTCAGCCACAATAACCTGTTTGAGGGTCAAAAATAAGTCCCGCATGTCCATGCGGGGGAAGAATTGACTCAGCGAGGAAATTCCGCCAAAATAGTCCATAAAGCATAACTTCCATGTCTGTTCTTCTTGAATCATCTAGATTACCCAAGGTAAAATTAAAGAGAGCCGCAACAAGTACACACACAAGACCGGGAACAGTGTAGATACGGGCCTTAATTTGAGATGCACTTTTCCCGGCTCGAACAGTCATCGTTAACGCATCGGTGTTACAACGAAAAAAAAAAACCAACGCACATGGCCTTAATATTGCCGGCCAGGTTTAAAGAACCTCGCTGATAAAAATACAGGCTGTATTCTGAAAGGGAGATAACTTAGTCCTGGAGTTTAAAAGGGTTAGTCCTCCAAGAGGGGACCTTTTTTCCTTCAAAATACGTGAAAGTTAAATGTAACGGGGGAGAAAATTCTCATGGATGGGTTGTTCAAGGCCCAATTCCATGAGGAATTTTCCTTCACCGTTACAGCACACATTTTGAGTATGTTGTAAGAAAAAGGTCCCCTCTTGGAGGACTACCTGGTTTTAATTGAAACCCAGGCCTAACGTTAGTCTCCCTTCAGAATACAAGCCACAGGACTACTTATCTGAGTTGTGAGCGATCATAGACACGGAACCATCACAGTTAAAGTTCCTATCAGTTTGAAATATGGGAGCTTCTTCTAAAATTCGAACGACGTACTTATGGAATATCTAACTTCCAGTAGTGACATCCTAGCTTGACATGTGGAGGTTATCTATCCACAGTAGGGGGTCATGTGGAGCTTATATCTAGAGTGGCTACTGTTCTGTGACAAGGCTGATGTGATGTTGCGCTGAGAAGGAAAATGAGGAAAAGAGACGGCAGTGGTACTATTAAAGTCATTTACGTGATAATCTTAACATACACTATGAGCTAGTAAAATCTCCATCCTTGGCACCGTTCAGTACCTTATATTCAACAGTGTATTTAGAAACCCCCTGGTTTTGGGTATGACATATTGATACCCAAGATCACACAAGATCAGTTCATGTCAATGTAGTTACAACGTAAACCCACTGAACGGTGTCCTTGGGGATGAGATATGTACTCATAGTATAGAGAAGTGCCAAAATAAGGTTAACTTGTATGCACAACATTGATGGCATGTGGTCGTGGTCATGCCATGCCACTAGGGTTAATGAAAATGCCATTGTGTTACAGGGCAATAGAATGTGAGTAAATAGGAGTCGTCGATTTTATACGGTATCGTTCATCTGTTGGTGACAATCATCTAATTACCTCGCCACAGTTATGCAGTTTGTGACTTCCGATTAGGGTCTATTGGTTTAAAAAAAAAATTTGGAAGGTATCCAACGTGGACAGGAAGAACACCTGTACTGATAGAACTCATTTTACTGTCGTATGAGAATCAAAACTTTCATTTGACCTTGAGAATTGTGCCTAGTAATAATCTCAAAAGCCAAGTGCCAGCAGATATTCAGATTTTTGTTTTTTCCTTTGGGGTAATGGGGAACTTGAGATGATTATTATGCATTTGAAAGTCCAAATCTACCCTGTCGCATTATTTTATCTAATGTTTTCAGAGAGGGCTGGGTACCCTGTGGAATACTTTAAAGATTGGTGAAGCGGGAAGGGAGTGTGTATTCAAATGTAGTTACCCAAGGGGCTATTGCATTTGAAATCCATAACACCCTCTGTGGCAGATTTACCTAGATTCTCCACAGGGAAGTGGAGATTTCAAATAAATACCCATTGATACACACAAACCACTCACAACTTCTGGGAAAGGGGCAGGAAACACAGGCAGCATTATATGGACTCCAAACCCTAGTTGACCCTACAATACCATTGAAAACCACAAGTAAACAGTAGCGATTAGCTTAGAGCTGGGGGACATTAGTACCACATCAGTTAGCCAGAGCCATACCTGTAGAGTGGTTGTCAAAAGGTTCAAATCATTGATCAAGCAGATCTGAGTGTACCAATGTGCAACAGGCTACCCCTATCTTATAGTTCTGCTTACTTATGAATTTCATTTTGATGAATTGGAAAAAGAAAATTACAACTACAAACTTCTATTATGAGTCCTAATCCTCAGTCTGGATATAATCATAACAGGCCACTATGGGTCAAAGTCCTACCACACTGCTGATGCAGACTACTGAAAACGTGCCCTTAGAAACGAGACTGTGCCGTTTGTGGTAGATACATGCCAAATAAAACAAAGTCAAAGCTAGGAAGCTACCGCCAAGAACAAGAAAAAATACTGCTACAAGAGATACCAAGTACAGTACCAGGACATGTTGGCCGACCTCTACAAGGTGTGGTGCTTACAAGAGCGTGTCATTAGGGTATCAAATTCCCCCGGGATAAGAAAGAGAGATCATGGGTGAATCTCTGGCGTCGCTGAGATTACACGCTATAGGTCACTACAACTTTTGTTCGGTACAAAAATTGCGTTTTATATACAGCTTGCTTTGTAGCAGGTAATAAACTTCCACCTCTTGAGAAGAAAAGGAAAAAAAAAGCGATTGAAATGTCTTTGGTATGCCTTTATATGGATAAAATGAATAAGGCCAGAGATGACTAGACTTTGGAACAGGCTATAATCGCTTGCTTTGTCATGGGAGTTATCGCTGGAGGACAATTGGTTCACATTGGCAAGTCCACTTTTGCTGGATATTTTTGTCTGATTTAGGGAAGTCAGACAATGAGTGGGTGTCATGGGTTGTTGGTGCTATATTTATGAAGTCCTACAAAAATATTGCCATTTTTCAAAGATATCATATTGGATCTTGGAAGAGAAGAATGGCTTCAAAGTAAAAAAAACTGTTTCCATCTATAGAAGTCAAGTTAGTTTCCAAATATGACCCAATTTTTTTAGTAATAGAGGTAAATTGAATACTTTCATATAGATCACAATGTGCATTTTGAGTTTTGCTTGTACGTAACCTACACACTTGGCAAAAGGGAGAAAGAAATTCTTGGGGAGTCATCAAGAGTTCCCAAGACTTTCTCCCCACTGCAGGAGTCCAAGCTTGCCGGGAACCAGTTAAACTCGCATTTGCAGTGTGGTGAATGTAAAAGGCGGGATCCTAACACCATATTCTCAAAGCTGCGTAACAAAAACAAGAGTGTAACTTCCGACTTCCTCGAGGTGTTATCTGCAATGAGTCATATGCTACTTTTACAATTCCACTCTGGCTTCTGAGAAATCTGCACTTCCCACTACATGCCAACACCAACCAGGGGTGTATCAATGAAACACTTGAAGAGGGGGAGAGACCTGGGTCTAAAGTTAGACTCCCTTTCAGAATACCAGCCTTAAAGATTTAGCTCCAGGAAAAGCCAAAATCTCTGCTTGTCCTTATCTGTTCCAAATAATCCCAGTAGAATGATGTCAAACACAATATTGGGCTATTACAGATAAATTCCAAACAACCTCTATGGAAGGCACATCTAAAATTATTGACCACGGTGAGGTCATGATCACTGCATTGTTGTCACATGCAGTGCATGTGACACTCCTGTGTTGATCATGTCCTGACCATGGCTGTTCAAGATGAATTCAATACCACATATGAGAGGCATATATTTAATTACAGTTAAGATTTCTGTAGAGGTATGGAATTCATCTTGAAAAGCCCAAACTACAACCAAAGTTGAAGACGACAACATAATCTTATTTGGCTTCTTGTCAAAGTGTTAACTGTTATGTAACAAGTACTTACATAGAACTGCTAATAAGGCCTTTCATTCCTCCATAGTTGGGATTGCCATATTTGATATAATACTGACTTTTGTTCTGTGCTCCTAATTCCTTCTTGTCAGCTGGAAAAAAAAAACAAACACAAAAAGCTTAGAAAGTAATTCATTTTTCTGGTATGGATATTCCACGATTTTGGCACCTTAATTTTTCAAAAACAAACAAACATATTTCCAAAATATCTGTTGATTCTGATGGTGCATTTTGGTGTTATAAACAAGTGTTTCTATCACAATGCTCTATTGGACGATCTATTCTAATTTCATGTTTACAGACAAAAAATATTAAGATTCAAAACTTCTTGTAAGGGTAGACCCAATCTGCACATGAGAGTAGGCACACATACAATACATGGACAAATACTTCCAAAGAGATATGAAACATCCTGCAACTGGGGATGGGAGCCGGGGAAGGGGGCTACAGTACAAATGACCATAGAGTGATGATCCATAAGCGTAAGGTCTTTTTGAGCATTTGATTAGTAGGACAATGAGTCCTTTTCTAAGTCAAATTTTGTTATATGGATAGCGGTTCCCTTTTCAAAGACTATTTTTTCAAAAATAGACCCATTTTGGCCATTTTTTGGGGACAATTTGGCTGCAAGCGTCAGAAAATTGGGAATATTTGTGTTTCAATTGGCCTCAATTGTTTTCTTGGGAAATTGGCATTGCTTATTGGGTCCATTTTTTTAGATTCTCAGAGGCACATTTCTAACCAAAACCAAAATTGAGTGGCCCCTGGGGTAAAACTGGTTAGATTTTGAATAATAATAATCTCCAAGCTTCAATGAAGCAAGTACAACATATTTTTAAGGCCTACCTTACTACTCCCCTCCCCCCCCGCACTACCTGCCTATCAGCATTTAAGTACTATATTTATTGGTTACTTGGAAGGTAACACTCAAGTATGAGCAATCCGCGATACTGTAAGAAAGGTTATAGGTTTACACAGAGATATAGAAATCACTATTTTGATTGGTTCTCAGAGGGCTATCTCATGTTGTGTCCCTTAATGAGCCATCGACAGATTGTAATCATAGGTGGTAGTGTCCAGGGGGTTAATCCCCTTGGGCACTACTCGGCCAATTGATTAGTTATTTTTCAATGGTTAAATGTGGAATTAACCAATCAGAAACGTGGTATTAATTTAATAAAAGTTCAAAAGGTTCTATCAAGTAACGGGCCAATCAGAATTCTGTTGAAAATGTGGAGATCTCAGGGGTTCAGGTGCACGAGAGATTTCCAAATCCGGTTCCCCCAAAAAATCTAAAGTACTGGATTTTTCCCTGATTGTAAAGCTTTTCAATCAAAAATATCCCCAGCTGAAAGGATAAGCTGAGAAACGTTTCTTTGGGTACAAAATTGTGAAAGTTATAATTTCGTATAGAGGAGCAATGCGAAATTCACGCCTATGTTACATTGAAATGTAAGCAAAAAAATCCCCTGTTTCTCTCTCTTTAAGACATTTCTGTCTGTAGCCAAACACATGGTAAAATCTATTGAGTGCTAATCTATAACGAAATTACTATGTACACATCTTTGGGTGCCTCAAGATACTTCTATTTGCACCTTTAATATGTTGTATTTTTTAATTATATACAAATTACCTTTTCATGTGAAGTGTCACAAATCATACATATACATAGTCTAGGTGTACATAGACATCCGTCACCAGGTGGAGGCTTTCCCCTTCAAACATCAAAACAATTTTCAATGTCACAGAGAGGCAACAACAATGTTCAGGTTCGTTGACATGCCGCACATCACCGGATACTGAACTCCGACCGGACAGAAAAATCATGCTGACAGTGTTTAAAATATCCAAACAGAGTGCCGTTTGTTTTCCTAGCCCCGTTTTTGAGAACGATGATAAATACCCCCTTCCTCTTGGGCAGTTATAACGTTCTTGGGCCAACAGTGAGGTGGTTGTAAACGATTGTTTACGGACGTGTGCGGGTGTTTTGTAAAGTCTATCAGACAGAAGTCAGAAAATGTGGCACAGATAAAAGTGGTGTTCCACATCTTTTGAAACAGCCTAAACATGGGAGGTTTGATTTCCTATGATTTCCCGGTAAGTAGCATTTGGGGGGGGGTGTTTTACATGGCAATTTTGAAATTAGGGTGGGCTGGAAATCGTAATTTAAGGCTTACAAATTAAATTAAGGTTACTGCAAGGCCCTGCTCTCCATGGCAAAAAAAAGATCTAAGTATAATGTTTAAAAAAACATATTTCAGAGCAATTTAAGAAAAAAATGAAAGAGGGCTTGATTTACAAAACTTAAATGCCACAATCTTTTCTTACAATTCTGTGAAAGGAGATTGGTAATTGTCATGAAATTTTCGGGACCACAAAATAAGAAAGCTTGTTCAATTTGCGAAAATGTCTTACTCCCAAAAGAGGAGAAATATCACCTGTAAACAATTTAAAGAGAGGGAATAGAGTTATTAACACATGCCCTCCCAAAACAATGAAAGACGGTGAAAAAAATTCACTGCCCTCCAGGATTTGAACCTGGAGCCCTTTGCCTTTACACCAATGAGCTTTAATAACTAAGTAAAGAGTTCTTAATGGGAAAGGGCCAGTGATATTAGAGTAGATTAAAAGAAACAATTTCAGAATATTGGTTGCAGCAGTCATTTAATTCCTCAGTCAAGCTGATAGCAAAACTGTCTAGATTGGAGTCAACATTACAGGCTAATTACCGAGAGTCGGTTAAAGTGATCACTATTTTTTGTGAAAAGTGAGTGTTGTTTAAAAAAGGCAGTTTTTTGACTGATAAATTTGCTAAAACCTTTGTTGGAAAAGATTTGAAAGAAATTTTTCTCTTCTACACTGCAAAAATCACAGCAAATGAAGCCATGTTGTTATAAAATACTATGGACAGTCACTTTCACTTACTCATGTAATACAAGTGAAAGAGGTTCTTACCTTTCTAAATAAATACAGACAAAGGCTGATATAAAGGGTGTGCAACAGTGGAACTAGAATTTCGCGGTTTCTCGGCTTTCTCGCTCCCGCTATATTCCAAAGAAATAAGCTGTGGGCCGCCACATGACCGTGACCCTGGCCTTGACCTTTGCTCTCATCAAACATATGAGGGACGCATGGTGCACTCTATGACAAAAGTTTGGTTTCCAATTGAACTCAAGTTTTCAATTTAGATGAATTTTACATTTTTAGCCCATTTTCAACTTGACCTCACTGACCTTTGACCTTTCAACATGACCTTTGGACCTCATCAACATATGACGGATCCCATTGTGCACCTATGACATAGAGTTTGGTTCCAATTGAGTTAAACTTTTCAATTGAAGTGTCAATTTAAAAAAAACTTAACAATTTGTGACACACACATCCCCACACACATCCAACACACACCTCCACACATACACAACGGATTGCTAATGGTCCTGCAGCTATACTGGCGGCCCATAATAAGGTACTTACTCACAAAACATCTCCCTACCTCCGTGCAGTGACGTCAGTGCGCGATTTGTTGGTCGCATCAGTAAATCCTGCGCGCGCTGACTTAAAGCACGGGCGTTTTTGCAGGCGCGCAGCAAAGACAGCATATCTTGACACGTGCTAAAAGCTGCCAGATGTTATGAAATCACTGCATAGTGGTAGAGAAATGGACTAATAGTGGTGGACACTCTACCTGCATTCCAGGATAACAATCCATCACCTGCAGATGAGTGGCAACACCTGTCAGAATCTAATGGTTGTTCATTGTCCTCCTGGACTTTTTTTTTTGTTGGGGAACATGGAAGGACACTCTACACACATTCCCTGATACAATACATGGCACCTGTAAATGAGTGTCTACACCACAATCTAACAGGTTTACGTTTTTACTTCAATACTTTCAGCAGGATCCTTAATCAGGACATAATGCCAAGGGTGCATAATGTTGATCATGGCATAGCAGACTTATGGTGCGCTGGCAACAAAACATGAATAATAAGGGTGCATGAGACAAACTAGCTGGACTCGAATTTTTTGTGCGAAGACTGGACGAAGTGCAAGTAAAATCCAAGCATCATGATTCCAGGCTGGACGAAACTCCTCCCCTGAAAAGCCGCCAGGGTGGGTGCAGTTAGGAACCACACCTTGGGAGTAGGGAGTTCCACAGGTAACCTGTTTCTTGGGAAGAAGAAGTTCCCATAAAGCTGTGTACGACTAGTGATTATCTTAAATTTACTTGGGTGGTTGTATTATATTCATGGAATTTTTTCTTGGAGGACATGTTGAACCTTTTAGGGAGTTGAGGAAAGGGCCTGTACCCAGGCACATCATCGTTTACCCCTCACTACAAATGGGTTTGAACCTTTGGTAGTTAGTATGGACCCTCTACATCAATTCTAGGTAAGTAGTACTCGCAAATGTGGGTATCACTTTTTCAATCGGGGCCAATTTTTAAGTTTTACACGGGTCAGAATTTTTAAATGTTCCAATCATGTTGAAAATGTTGCCCTATTGTCCGTCTAGTCGTAAAGGATTCCAAAAATGTTAGTTTGTACCATCTATGACCATTACTTTGGGAGTTATAGGGTGAAAATGGCTAAAAATGGTAAAAAAAGGTCAATTTCCTATTTGTAAGCAGTGGGGGGAAACGAACTCTTAAAAAGTCCCTATGGATATAGCTGCTCCTGCTCTATTTACTTCAAATGTTGATACATGACATGTATTGTTTATTCTCTATACCGTGCTTGAAATTCTGAATATGTGTGGATCCAGATCTACTTTTGCATACTCTTCTTTGACCAGGGCACAATTTCTAATATCAAGGAAATTCAGAAACCCACTTAACCCCATTAGAAAAACAAATTAAAACTTTGTAAGCTCTATATCAGACCTTGCACAACCATTTCTCCTCATTTTTGTTCAGTATAAGAATTATTAATACCTATAATCGCAGTCACCATCTCTTGGACTGCTTTGTGTCAAAGTATGCAAGCATGCATGTGCTGCGACCTTATGTATTTCCCTTACGCATTGCCATGATACTGCTTGGTGGAAGCGTAGGTGTATTTTCAGTAAGGGCCAAAGTATTTTGAATCTAAGTACAGTAGAAAGATGGATTTTTATCCAGTGTGAGGATAGGGGATTCCCTCTGTGCTATGCTTGGAACAGTTGTGTGCAGCACATCAGTGTTTGTACAGACACTATGAGCTAGTAAAATCTCAATTCCCTTGGCACAGTTCAGTACCTTCCATTCACCAGTGTATTTAGAAAATACACTCCCTGGTTTTGGGTATGATATATGATACCCAGATCACACAAGGTCAGTTCATGTCAATGTATGTACAACCCACTGAACTGTGCCCTTGGTGGATGAGCATATTGTAACTCATAGTGAGATATATAGAAGGTCTATTTTGATTGGTTACTCAGAGGTTGTATCATGTATTATCATGTAATGAGCCAATCAGAGATACTGTAAGAAAAGGTGGTACACCTCACAGGGGGTTACTTTCACTGACATTTTAAACTAAATTATTATAACTTGCAAAGTATTATCTTTTATTTTGACTCAAATTCTATTAGAGATCCTGCTGTGACAAATCAAACATAAATGCCTTCTTTCAAAAAAATGTATCATCATCACAAATATAATCGCCATGGAAATGAGACAGTTTATCTACGTGATTTTCTTTCAGATTACGAATCAGTTCACTGCTCACAAATACACAGCCCCAAGCAAAAGACAGTTCTATGTCAATTGTGAATCATGGAAGTGCATCCCTTTCCTTTTTAATATTTTTCCCCTAAAAGAAAAACTTAGCTGAGAAGAGTGCACCGAGCTGTTTAATTTAAAATCTTATACTCCCCCTGTTAATAACCACTAGAATTCAGACAGATCTGAAGAGTCTGAGAGATTTCAAGGCCCAGACAATCTTCATCTCAGAAGTAAAAGTATTCCAGGACAATTTTTGTGATTGAAATTGGAAGATATTGAGGCAGAGATGAAGCAGTCATTTTCCCTATGTCTTGAGAATACAGAGACCAGAAACTGTCTATGAATGTCATTAGTAAGCTCACTATACTTACTCATGCAAAGGTCCAACAGAATAAGGCAAATTTTACTTGAGTTAACTTAAATGAGAAGAAAAAAGTTGTTGTCAGTAAAAGTAACCCCCCCATTTTTAATGTTTGGGTGTTTTTTGGAACAAAATTATGAGAAAGTACACCCAAAACTACACAATTTGGCTGCTCCCAAGAAATAAATTTCCAACTAAGTTATAAATTCAAATATCTAACCTACTCACCCTTAATGTTTTAGTGTGTTATAGCAAAAAAAATGTTTTGTCTTGCTTTTTACTTTAAATCTCTCCTTAGCGTAACTGGATTTCGAACAGGTACCCGATGGATGCTAGACGGGCATTTTTACCTACTAAACTACTAAATGAGCAAATAACAGGGCAACAGATATGGAGAAAACATAACTTTCTCCATTGAGGCTTGTACTCTTAAGATACTTTCCCCCATAAAAGAAACAAAACTTGTGGCTCACTATAATATTCCTGTCATCTTTCCACTAGTTTTAGATATAAATCTATACCATCTAATTATAAGGGTGAGCAGTTTTCAAATAAAAAAGTCCATCTTCTTCAAACCTAATTATGAATCATGTCAAGTCTAAAAATATTTATGCCTGGTTTGTGTCACATAATGCCACATTTGAGTATTGTAACAAAATATAACTGACACACTCCACCTGTATCATCCTTTGTTATAAAGAAAAAACCTCAAAAAGTTTTTAATCTGCAAGCCAATTCTTCATGCAGTGTGAACCACAACCACCGCCATCAACATTTTTCCTGTTCATTTCTGTTCTACATCAAAAGCTATTAGTCCCAGGAAGGATCAAATTACGTATGGAAATCCTAGGCGTAAATTTGGTAATTTATTTGACCAACTACGCAATACAACACCTGATAATAATATTGCGGAGAGTTTTTTTACAACTTTGTTATCAGAGTGAGGTTTGAAGTATTTTAAAAGAATATTTGCGTGAGTTGGTACCACGTTGAAAACTGTTGCAGCTGTTTGTATTATCCTGGGATTACAAACTAAAACAGTTTTATTCTAAACAAACTACAACCAAAGAAAGTTGATCAGGATACTGAATCAAAAAATTCTTGAGAGAGGAAAGTCTTGATTATGTCAGGTATGACTTTGAAAACTTGGGGTCAATAAATGCAGTGACAGATTTTTAGTAAATAAATATAATAGACATCTGTAATTGCAGCAAACATGCTGTGCTGATTTTGGAAATGAAATTACATAAAAAACTGAAAACTACTAAATTTGAAAGTTACACAAGTGGAAGAGAGCTTGAACCACTGATTGTCGACTTCATAGTCGGGAGGTCAGGAGTTTTAATCCATGCCCGGGGGGTCTTACCGAAGACTTTAAAAATTGTACCTCCGCTTTTGTCAACAGGGTTCACACTAGGTTTGAAAAAAGTTGCGTCTACTTGGACGCAAATTGTTTCCCTGAGGGTGAAAAAGTGCCGTAACTTTGAATTATGCGTGTCAAGGTTTTGAGCACTTTTGTAATCCTTAAAGGTGCGGCCAAAACAAAGATTTCCAAATAACAGGTTCCCTTACAAAAAATGTGAAAATTCTTGAGGGTGCACTGTTCATTTTGTTGTAAAGCTTTCTATCAAAAATATCCCCATCTGAAAGGTTTTTAAGCTGAAAAGTGTTTCTTTTGGTACTATAATTGTGAAAACTAATTTCGTAATTTATAGGAGCAAATATGAAATTCAGCCTATGTTTTCTATTGAAAATATAAGCATATACAAAAATCACGTGTTGTTTTCATTTTAAGTTATTTCTGTAACCAAATAAAGGTATAGGGCGTCTATTGAATGTTCTTCATATCTATATGAAATCACTACATATCACAGAAAATATGAATGACTTGAAATCTCTTGTTGCACCTTTAATGACTGCAAACAATCCATACACATCCAATTCCAAAACTTAGACTGGGCATATTGTAAAGTAATTACCATGATGACCCTTAAACTCCAAAGGAACTGGAGTATCTAGATTCTTGAATACCCTTTGGGACAGTGAGAGAGGTTAGTGAACTAAATAAAAAGACGTAACAGTCAATTTTAAACCTATATTTATTTTCACAGATTTGCTACATGTATTTAATAGTAACAGAATAATTATTTGTTTGAGTGAAAAAGATACAATATTGTGACCATGTGCCAGAGCAAACTCTGTGATTTTGTATAGTTTTAAGTGGCTATATTTTTGCGTCCACATAAGACGCAAACTTTTACTCTATCTAGACCAAAGTGCGTCCACCTTTGGAAAAAGTGCGTCATAGACGCAAAAAACGCACACTAATGTGAACCCCTGATTGTCATGTGCTTGGCATTTAAAGAATGGAGTAGGGAAGTGAACACATAGAGCTTCTAGAAGACTAACTCCCTACTGTAGCTTTCACTGCATTTGGCAGACGTGCGACCTAGGGTTATGGAAAGGAAAATAGGTGCTCCCCATGTGCCATTCAGTGTAGGAAGTATTCAACTTTTCTTGGTGCTGATGGTACCTGGTTCAAATCCATACTCGAGAGTTATTCAGGTACTCATTAACTCTAGTTTTAATTTGGATATT
The DNA here is from genome assembly GCA_023653785.1 of Ophioderma brevispina. Classification (NCBI taxonomy): domain Eukaryota; kingdom Metazoa; phylum Echinodermata; class Ophiuroidea; order Amphilepidida; family Ophiodermatidae; genus Ophioderma; species Ophioderma brevispina. The sequence goes on along the minus strand of JAMKCH010015249.1, from coordinate 54,519 downwards.
AATGAATGTCAATTAAAATAAAATATCCCATTTCCTCATGGCTTAATGGGACTCAGGCAGACCAAAATGGCCTATTCCATTTGCAGGCATGAGAATCCACTTTTGAAGTACACAGTACTCTGTGAAGGATTTACGTAAAGTCTTTCAAGAGGGAGTTTGGATTTTAAATGGAATGGCCCAATATTCTTTGGAGGCCAACAAAAAATTTGGTTAGGCATGGCACGGGTGGGCAAAAAGCAGCCCAATTTTTACTTTAAGCATTGGTTTCTATGGGACAAAAAAAAATTGCTACTACCCACCGTAAATGACAAAAGTAGCCCAATTGGGCGGGTAAAGCACGGTCCTGGCAACACTCAAATTAAATGCCATTCTTTGGCTGCATATCAAATTCTTAAGACCATTCTGATTTGTTTAAGCTGGGAAGTACACAGTCATGTCCACATTGTGGAAACCCTCTATGCTTCAGGTACGAGTAATTCAATGCCAATCTCAATCCTTACCTTTGGTTGCATATCTTAATCTTATATCCTCTGCTTTAGGATCAGGCAATCCTATCCTGAAGGCTTCTTTAGAGGTCAGCTGCACCGGCCTTGCTTCCATGTCGACATTGTTATCATCCATCCTCTCCTCTGTTGTATTGTTCCTTCCTTCGGTCTCTTCCCTCCTCTCTCCCTGCTGGGGTAAAATGTGAGAGATGAAGTCACAAACACAGGGAAACAGGAGTTAAAGGTGCAATGAGAGATTTCACATATCAGGTGTCCATAAAAAAATTGAAAGTACTGATTTTTTCCCCTAATGTAAAGCTTTTCATCCAAAATATCCCCATCTGAAAGGATTAAGCTGAGAAATGTTTCTTAGATACAAAAAATTATGAAATTTCTAATTTCGTATAGGAGCAAATATGAAATTCGGCCTATGTTTTATATTGAAATATATAAGCAAACGAAAATCACCTTTTTTCTCTCTTTTACGAGGGGTGATTGATAAGTTCTAAGCCTAAGGTAGAAAGAGATATGCTACAAAGTTCAAATTTACATCGTCTACAGTTTCATTCTTCAAATGAAAATTCCAGAAGTTTCATGTGTATATCTGTTCTATTTTTTAACTTGCAGGAAATCAAACATTGAGAGTTTTGCCGGACCTATTGAAGCAATACGCGAGAAAATTAAAATGTTGAGGAGAGTTAAGCTGACATCGGGGGTGCTCTTCCATCATGACAATGCCGCAGTCCATAAGTCTATGGTAGCCATGACTGCAATCCATCAGTGTGGCTTCAATCTGGTAGAACATCCAGCCTATTCACCCGTTTTGGCACCGTCTGACTACTATCTCTTCCCAAAGATGAAAAAGGAACTTCTCAACTTTTTAATTTTCTCGCGTAATTGCTTCAATAGGGTCCGGCAAAACTCTCAATGTTTGATTTCCTGCAAGTTAAAAAATAGAACAGATATACTCATGAAACTTCAGGAATTTTCATTTGAAGAATGAAACTGTAGACAGTGTAAATTTGAACTTTGTAGCATATCTCTTTCTACCTTAGGCTTAGAACTTATCAATCACCCCTCGTAAGACATTTCTGTAGCCAAATACAAGGTAAGAAATCGATTCAGTGTCCAATCTATATGAAATTACTATTGTGACACAATATTTAGGTGCCTCAAAATCTCTCATTGCACCTTTAAAACATAATGCAGGAGTTATTCTTAGGAAGGTCATAATATGCTTACAATAGAGGTTATACTTTATACACAGTTTTGGCAGATTTAGAGCAGACTATATTTGAAAGAAGAAGTATCAGTATGGACATTGAACCATACAAATTACACAGAAGCAAGCAGAGTTGGAAATTTGTAGTACATGGGGAAATGTAATTAATGTTTTGGTTTAGCTTTTTCATATACAATTTTGACACCAATGTTTTTTCCAATACAGAATTTCATGGAGAATCTGAAAATCATGGGTGTCATTTTTTAAAGTGTGTTATTGGGTGTTTTATAAGGGGGAAAAATTGTACAGGGGTAAACAATAAAAAGTGTTTATGGTTTTAAAATGTATACCAATCTGTTCGGTTGCTCATAAGGTTTCTAAAAAGGTATAGTTTGCCATATTTACGACCTATTGTTTTAGTACAATAGGCTCAAGAAAGTTCCAAGGTCATTATTTATAGAATGGTCTGATTCTGTTGAAACTGGTTTTAAATCGTTCATTGGGTCATACTAAATAAGAAAATGTATATAGATTCTGTGTTTCACCTTTCAAGTGAGACTTTTACAGATATGACTAGTGGTCTCCCATACACCCTGTGGACCACGGTCATATTTGCCCTCTTAATTATCATCAAAATGTCATTGACAACGCGACCTGTATATTTTCAGCTTTTGTACAGTAAGACGAACAATTTGGCACCATTTTCAAAACAAACCGATGAATCTGAAATTTTACCTCCAGTGTGACCTTGAACCTGTTTTGCCTTGTAACTCTTGTACTATAACACTCAGGTAGGGCAAACTATCCCTTTCTGTAATCCTTGAAAGGTACTGAACATAATGGTATACTTTAAAACACATTTTGCCCCCTTTACTATTTTTCCCCCTTGATAAACCTTGCACACAAAGAACACACCATGATTTTGGAATCCTCATACAATTTTGATTTAGAAAAACCTTGGTTGCAAGATTGTATATGAAAATTTCACAAAAATACAGTTCCACATGTACTATTGGGGAGGCACTGAATAATTACAATGGACTGCAATATTTGATTGTTAACTTTGTCAATATTGGGTGCAATTAGACAAGAAAATGATCCAAAGACCCCAATACGTAGCTGTTGGACTTTGTAATTAGCTTTTGTTTTTTAGCTAACAGAGGCATAATACATAAAAACTAGGCATGTATTATGCCATGTAATTTCTCTAACATTACACAGGTCATTTTATACGAAGTGTATCATGTACCCAGTTCAACCCCATCTGACTTCTTGCTGAATCCAATGCTCCTCATATAAGGAGGAAAACAGTAACACCTGCGACAAAAGAGTGGCGTTATCCACTGGGAAAAATTGTGCATGTGTAGCTAAGGAAATTGGGATGTATGGTTAAGCCCATATGGATCAATAAACAATAACATGCATATTGAGGGAGAAAAACTGTGAGTTTAAAATTAGTTAATTTTACAATACATTTTCCTTTTCAGAATCAGGAATTTAAACTTTCCTTTTTTGTTTTTTACCACTATATGCACATGTCTACCACAAATTCCTTACATATAAGCGTATGATTTACATGCATGATCGAAACTAGGACGACCAAGTCCAGAACACACAATGGTGATGATCCTGAAATACCTTACAACTTGTTGAATAATCTTGAAGAATCGTTTTTCTTAGGAGATTCTAGAAATAACTAAAGTTCGCCACTTGTGATCTGTACGTAATCCAGAATATTTGAGTACTAATTATCTCACCGGCTGGTGTTGTACTTGTTGTGTGCTGTCAGGAAGCCCTTCGCCATCATCTGGGTTGATCTGTAATGGTGTGCCCCCTGGTGATGTAGGTTGGTTGGAACGAGACGGTCTGACACGCTCTCCTGTTTCGCGATCGCTGACCAGATCTAAGAAATCGTCGTCTTCATCATCTTCTGTAGAAACAAGAGTAAAGACGTGAACTACTGAGTGGACATGGTGTAAGAATATTTTATCCAATGTTACTGGATTTGATAATTTTTTAATAATTCCTGCACCCAACCAAGATGGCCACCAATCAGTGGTGCAAAATTTTGCAGACTTTACAAGTAAAGAATAATAAAAGCAATCCAATCTCGGTGAAAAGTATTCAGCAGCAAAACATTGATTCAAATTACAATCAATATAGTTTTTATTCGAATTAAATGTAGAATTGAGCACTTAAAATATCAGCATCTTCTCTGGCAATTGTACTCTGGCCTTAAGGGTACACACCACCATTAGAGTGGATACAGCCTATATCAGTCCGAGGTTTATCACGACTGTAGTACCTCTTTTGTGTATAAATTGTGAGATATTCTTAGTAATTCTGTGGTTTTGTTCACCAACTTTTATTTTAACAGATAGGAGTGAATGTGTACTGACAATTTGTGAAAAGAAAACATCAAAATTTGAATGAAATCTAAGTGTGATCGGCATATTAACACACAAGGCGCATGCAAGGTTAAGAGTCGGAAGTGAACCTGTGAAAATACGCCATCTGTAAAAATCAGTAAATATCTAAAAATCTAAACCTAAATGTTATCGTCAAATTTTGATATGTTGTAGAGAAATTTCTACTGGTTGTATTCACATATCCGTATATTCCAAACAAAAGGTAACTCGCGTTATAGCCATTATTCTGACTATCATTTTACACACAAAATCTGTGGCGCGTGCAATGGTTGTGTGTACCCTTAAGCACCAAAGGCAAAACACCCTCAGTAGTAGAAGTAGGCAAAATACTTTTACTGTGTGAGTTTCACCAAATGTAGAACTTAATCCCATTTAGCAAGGCAAGTACACAATTTTGTCCTGAATGTGCCCTCATTTGGAGAGATTTTACCCTAAATTTGTCTTCAAACCATTAACCTGAGAAAGTTAACTTTTTCCCTTTTGCTTCATTAAGATGAGGTGGAGTCTGTGTTTGGTTTGCAGATTTCCCCTTTCATTTCCCCATTTGCCCTCTTTGGTCTCGCCAGGGTGTGCGTGGCGTCCTTCCCATGTGATGTCTAGCGTATTTTGGAGGGCATTATTTTGGTTGGGTCTCAAAGGCTCAGTAAAGATATTCCCATATATTTTTACTGCTTCATGCATAAATATTTAAATAACATTTGAATTTGCAGCAAACAATATATTATTGCTATAAACTTAATAGTTTTGTAGTTGTGATATTTGACACCCAAAGGTACAACACTGACCTGTAAAAGAAAATGAAACTAGAGGGAAAATGTGCTCAAAGAGCACAAACCTAACTGTGTGGATAGAATGACGCTTCCTGACCACTGATAAAAATTCTGTGTACACCACACATGCACTGACCATAGACGATGAATGGCACAACTGTCGCAATCAGCACGCCTTATTTGTCAGAGAACGAAAAATTTGTATGTATTATCCAAAATGACCACTAAATGATCTAAAAATCTGTGTACACTCCATTATGCACTGACCATAGGTGCACATGCTAGGTACACAGCAAGATTCCTACTCACGGTGTAACCCAGAGCTTAGGCTACTCCATGGGTACTCTTAGCTCTACTCCAAAGGTACCCCCTTGATGCACTATTGATGCAGTACCTACAACTAAGTACTTGTCAGTGAAGTATACAAACCACTCGATGGATAGCAGCTATGTTTACTTAGCAGTACCCATCCTATAGTGTACTCTGCAGTTGCCTGCTAGGTGACTGACAGATACCCATGTAAGCCACCAGTAGTGGAGTACCTCTGAAGCTACTCCACAGGAGTACCTTCACAGGTACTCCCCTACACATTGGACCATAGAGGGCGCCAAACATTCCATTGTTGTTTACGACTTTCTGATCATTTTCAAGCTTAGTAACATCTATATTTGAGTTGAGCATCACCAAAAACCCTATTAAATGACATGTTGTGTAAAAACATATAACCTAGGCGACCAAATTTTAACCCTAACCCAGGAGCGGGTCGTTTTGCCGGCCGACGGCCCACATGACAAGGAGGAAAGCAATCTATTTTTATTTTAACGGCCCAGATGCAACGAGAGCCAAAGCTTGCGTTTCATGCATCCTAGGCGTTTCCGGCCACAGGAATAGTAGCGTTAATAAAGACAATAACGGCCAAGATGCAAAGAAATAAATCGCGCCATTTTCCCGGAAGACGGCCAAATGCAACGAAAAACATCGCCCGCCCCCCATTTACCGGAAAGACGCCCAGATGGGCAAGAAAACATAGCGCCAATTACCGGAAAGACGGCCCAGGTGCCAATGTGAACGAAAAAACATCGCGGGAAAATGCAAAAAAACAGGAGTAGCTAAATAAATAAATAAATAAATCAAATAATGGCAGGCACCCTGATCTGCATGAAATTTGTAGCTTATAGTGCGCAGTCGTGAGTGGCGCTAAATTACGCTACATCATAGTAGTGGGGCGCTATTATGCCTACGTCATTGCCTCAGGTTACGTATGAATACGTTTATGCATAATTAAACCCAATGCTATGAAAATGGTTGGCGCATCACCATCGATCGAAATGTCTATGGCATGTGTACAGTGTCACCCGCCTGATGAAAACGCATTGCGCCTTCTGCGGGCACGACGGCCAAATGCAGCGAAAAGCATTGCATCGTTTCCAGTCAATAACGCCCAGATGCAACGAAAAACATCGCGTCATTTTCCGGGAAGACGGCCCAAGGTGCAACGAAAAAACCTCGCGTCATTTTTCGGGAAGAAGGCCCAGGTGCAACGAAAAATAAACATCGCGTCATTTTACGGTAAGACGTCCAAGTATGCAATGAGAGCCAATGAGAGTCATTTGACGCGACCAAAAATAGTTGTTGACGGCCCACATGCCACGAAAAGCACTTTCCGACCGGTACCGCGTTTTCGTTGCCTCTCAGTTCCTCTCGGCAGCGTTAGGGTTAATGGATTAAAAATTACTTTTTAAAAAAAATAAAATATCAACACGGTACTCCCGCATGGTGGGACTAGTGGTTAAGCTACATGCGTGTGTGTACATAGGTGGATGGTTACCCCACCTTTTGCGGCCGGCGATGTGGACCCATGTTGTTTTGGGCGGGTGGGTATTCCGCGCCTACTTAATAGTCACTTCAAGTACTCCCAGGAAGAAATTGGTTGTAATGTAAGTAATGGTATTAGAAGAAAGCATTGGCTTGAGGACAATCTTGTGAATAAACAACACTTGGTTGTTGATTTGTAGATGCAAAAGAGGTGTAACAGCAGGTCACAGGTAAAAAACAGGTTTCCGGTTAGAGCATATTTTATTCTGTATTTCTGGAAAAATGTTTCAAATTTGTGTATATTTACATTTAAAACCAAAATGGAGAAAAAAACCCCCTCAATTTTCAATGTTTTGTAATCACATTCTATTGAACTCTTCCATTTGTAATCCAAACTGTCCCTGTGAAAGATTTGGTTACAGTCTTTAGCAGGGAGAGTATGGATTTCAATTGGAATGGCCTGTTGAGTAACTATATTTGGTGAAATACCTTTTCCTCACATGGGCATGCATTGTTGATTGGTGATGAACCCACAGTTGCTACATCAGTACGCGCTGCACACTACTTTGCGTGACTCGTTCATTTGAAATTTTTATAAATGTGCAGGATTCAAAAAAGAGTACTGATAATTTATAAACATGTTACCATACTTATTTTTTAAATGTTTTGCTGAATGATATGGATATTTCAATATACATTTTTTTTATATTGTTGCTTTTTATTGTTCTGCTGCGTGTTGAAATGCTGATCTTTTCTGTCATGTTTATATTGTGCCATTGCTGAAAAGGATTCAACTACAATGTGCTTTATGCCGTTAACTTTAAAATGGCAAAATTAAAAGCCTGCAAAAATACCATGGAGGCAAAAGTTCCAATGTGTAGCTGTTGGACTCTGTATAGTTAGCTTTTGCTTTTTAGCTCACAGAGGCATAAATATTGAAACTAGGCATGTATTATGCCATGTAATTTCTCTAACATTACACAGGTTGTTTTATACAATGGAGAGTGGTTCATCAGGAATTAACACTGCATGCGGTGCGTCCACATATTTTTATTATGCTCGGGCAGCTAAAGCTGCCCTTTTGAGATAAAAATATGCAGCCATGTGGGTGCATCACTGCTAATTCCTGATGAACCACTCTGCATCCCTATTTGAAGACAGACTGATTATGGTCCTTCACAGCAGGCACATAGATTCAAATAGAATGACCCACAGGATAACTTCATCTGAAATACACACTCCCTCAGTAGAAGATTTAGGTTGTGTCTTCTACGGGGAGTATGTATTTCCAATGGAACAGCCCACTGGACAACTTCATCTGAAATAATCACTCCCCCTGTGGAAGATTTTGGTAAAGTCTTCTACGGGGGAGTGTGGATTTAAGATGGAATAGCATTGGACAACTCCATATGAAATACACACGCCCTCTGTGAAAGATTTGGTTAAGTCTTCTACAGGGGAAGTATGGATTTAAGATGGAATAGCATTGGACAACTCCATATGAAATACACACTCCCTCTGTGAAAGACTTAGGTAGAGTCTACACAGAATTTTATTGGAATAGTCTACCGCTTCCTACCTTCTCCTTCCTCCATGGGTTCTGGGTCGGCTTCGGGTTCCTGTCTTGGTACTGGTGGTGGGGGTGGTGAGGCTGGTGCTGGTTCTGCAGGCTCCTGACGGTTCTGTTGTAATGACTGCCCTAATATGTTATATGATGGAGACGGTCTGCCCATGCCTAGCAAGGCCCTGGCTGCAGAATGTGGGTCTAACCAAACAACATTGCCTGCAATATACAAAAGAAAGGTACAGAACATTTATTATGTGACTTATAACCAATTTTTTTTTTCAAGGTGTTGTTTCTCAGTCAGCAATTTAAAGAAACACAAGGACATTTCCGAAATAGTGAGCCCCAATTTTTTATATACCAATGTTTTAATCACACCTGAAGTGAATGAGCCATATATGCCATCTTTATGTAAAAAGATAACTTAATATTTTCTATTGTGCAGGACAGAAAATTTCAAGCATGCTTCTCCATGGGGGTTGATTAGCAGAGTTGACAAGTTCAAATCTTTATTTTTTGGTATAGTTTGTCCAATAAACCTTCAAAACATTCTTGGTAGGTGTTCTACAACCAATCAAGTAAAAATTTTGTATCCTGAAATCTCTTTGTGTCCCTTTAAGGTGCTCAACTCATCAGATATAAAGCAATTAATATCAGAACAGAATTATGGAAAGAAGTCTAATTCAAGCCAGAGTACTCCTGAGAAGGGCTGTGAGAGTTGAGTGGTAAACCAACTTCACATAAAACCTCAGCATGACTGTGAACCGTACCATACCTCTTTGGTAAAAAGTGAAAAATTTGCTTCCCCGCCAACTCACTCCCAATATCATACCAACTTCACATACCAATATAAAGAGATTGACACAGAATGAAATCACTTTACACAAAGTACAAACACAACAGGTCTCCACCAAATTGACCCATCTTTGACCCGTATCCTGGAAATGAAGACATTGAAGCTTGTAATGCACAATGGCAGTAACAACTGCGATACGACTGAAATCGGAAATTGAAGAGAATTTGATAACAATTTTATCACACTACATCTGACTTTTTTGCCATATTCCCTGCAGCAAGAAACCCTTCACATCTAATCAAAAGCCAAGTCTCCGAGACAGGATTTTGAGTGAATTTAAATCAGTATGACAATTGAAAAGTTTCCAATGGATAGTAGAGACCTAGCCAATTGTGGTTTTCCTTTTTAACTCTGATACACTGAGACTTTTGATGTGTTTCCAATTTACGAAGACTTAGCAGCGGCTGAACACATGGTTAGTCTGGATAAAATGTTATCTGGTGTCTGACAAAAAGTTAAGTAATTGTGTGATTTTAAACATGTGTGCTATACAATCATAGAAACACCACTGCATGCTGTTTATCCTCTTTGACTTTGAGAATCCATCCTGGAAGGGCGACATGAAGAGCTAATTACTTCCCTCTGTGCAAGATTTGTCTATTCCCTATAGGTGACACACACATTGGTAATGGTTTTTGACTAGCACCCAATCATAGATTCCAGATAAGTCTTGATAACCTAACACGCCAAAATACTAAGAAATACCATACTGCTGAGGCTAGAAAATGCACTAAAACCTGAATAATGCAATGGCGTCATCATAAGAACACGCATATTGGCACGACATCCCTGGCCGGGCCATGCGCATGGCTTGCCCTCCCTGGTCATGGGACTGGGGCTCCAGGGGCCCATGGTTCCATTCCCACCCAAGATGTGCAGTCTTCTTTAGCTTCCCTTTACCCCTTCCCTTCCTCCCAGGATACAGTGTTTTAGGGTTTTAGGGTTATAAATGTAATCTGATGTCTGACAAAAAGTCAAGTAATTGTGCAATTTCAAATATGTATGATATTCAATCACAGAAATACCACCATACTCTGTTTAGCCATTTCTAAGGTGAAAAGAGGATATGTCCATTTGAGAATCCATCCAAGGAAGGGGGAACATAAAGAACAGAAAATACATTTCTACCACAGTATTTACTTCCTTCTGTTTTAAATTTATCTAGCTTGATTCCCCATAGGAAGCATGTATGGTCATGATTTTTTCACTATAGTCCTTTTCTCTACCTCCGTGCAGTGATGTCATAACCTTGACACATCTTTTATGCACGCGTCAAAATATGCCGTCTCTGTGCGCGCATGTAAAAATGCCGTCACATTAAGCCAGCGCGCACGGTTTACTGGTGCGACTATCAAATCTTATGCTGATCTCACTGCACAGAGGTAGGGAAATGGAGCATATTGCTCAAGCATGGATTTTGGCAACTGGAGTTGGTTCAAACAACAGACAAACATAGCAAGGTTTTTACACCCTGACCCATAAGATTCCTGCATATTCCTACTACCATATTGGGTCTTGGTCAGTCAAAGAGAAACTGAATCTTGTACCACCCCACTCATCTCTTAGTCTTAGCTCAAACATGACATTTTAAACTCATTTGGTAGAGCTCAATGACTTGAAATCTAGGACCAATAGTCCAAGTCTCACATCACTCACATTTCTTCCATTCTCTTAAACATACCCTTAGATTATGCCTGAAATTTGTGATGCAGCGAATACTGCGTGGATTGCAAATTTGGTTGGTTGGTTTTTTTAATATGTATCTACCTGGATCTAAAGCATTTATAAGAAAGTATTTTTCGCTTAAGTTTTACATGAACAGTAATACTTCATTTTTATATGATTATGTTGCTTCCTTGCTTGCAGATGTGTATCCAGGAATTGCAGGTATGTAGGAGTCAAAATTCACAGCTGTTTCATCCTACGCAAGTTGCCACATTATCCTTGACTTTTAGGGACATACCATAGTTAGCTTACTTTATGCTCTCCAATTGTTGTTTAGTGGCATTATGTCCAAAGAATAGATGTTTCATTACAACTCACAACAGCTACTTTATAAAAGGAGTAATAACCTTGGTCCAAAACACATATTGCAGAATTGATTTCTCACTAATGCTTGAGGAACAATGGTATATTCTTAAACAGCTGTGAAAATGTAAGCAATTTCATTGGCTGATGCCTGGGTTCAATTCGTTTAATTGAACCCAGGTAGTACGCGATGCGTATTGATGTTATTTTTAGGTTGAAGCGCTCGCGTCATACTGCGTTTTGCTACGTCCGCGCGCGTCTGCCAACGTTGCGTCTCGTTGCGTATGATCGTTGCGTTCAACGGGTTGTTCGATTGTTGTCACTGGGTGGTGGCAGTCCTTTCTTGTTGTATTAAAAGCCGTAAAACATTGCGAAATTTTTTTTTTTTTTTTTTTTGTATGACAATTGAAAAGTTTCCAATGGATAGTAGAGACCTAGCCAATTGTGGTTTTCCTTTTTAACTCTGATACACTGAGACTTTTGATGTGTTTCCAATTTACGAAGACTTAGCAGCGGCTGAACGCATGTTAGTCTGGATAAAATGTTATCTGGTGTCTGACAAAAAGTTAAGTAATTGTGTGATTTTAAACATGTGTGCTATACAATCATAGAAACACCACCACACACTGTTTATCCTCTTTGACTTTGAGAATCCATCCTGGAAGGGCAACATGAAGAGCTAATTACTTCCCTCTGTGCAAGATTTGTGTATTCCCCATAGGTGACACACATTGGTAATGGTTTTTGACTAGCACCCAATCATAGATTCCAGATTAGTCTTGAAAACCCTAACATGTCAAAATACTAAGAAATACCATACTGCTGAGGCAAGAAAATGTACTATACTCTGTCCAGCTCGAAGTATGAAGTAGCGACGCGGACGTATTCATTGAACCGACTTTCAGCGCGTGCGTAGGTAAAGCACAAACGCACTGCAACTGAAAGGCGGCACTGGTGTACGCGCGCGTCGCCACTTCATACTTCAGACGAGACAAAGTATAAGTCCTGAATAATGCAATGACATCATCATAAGAACACATATTGGCATGAAATTGCTGGCTGGGCCAGCGATACCCTTGTGGCTTGCCCTCCCTGGTCATGGAACCAGGGCCCCGGGGGCCTCTGGTTCGATTCCCACCCAAGATATGCAGTCTTCTTTAGCTTCTATCCTTTTACCCCTTCCCATCCTCCCAGGAAAAATGGATATGTCCTTTTGAGAATCCATCCTGGGGAAGGGGAACATAAAGAACAGAAAATACATTTCTACCAGAGAAATTACCTTTGTTTTAGATTTGTCTAGCTTGATTCTCCATAGATGGGCATGTATGGCCATGATTTTTTACAAGTGCCCAAGCATAGGTCTTGGCAATTAGAGTTGGTTTAAACAACAACCCCTGACCCATAAGATTCCTGCAGATTCCTACTACCATATTGGGTCTTGGTCAGTCAAAGGGAAGCTGAGTCTTGTACCACCCCACTCTTGGTCTTGGTCAGTCAAAGGGAAACTGAGTCTTGTACCACCCCACTCATCTCCAGCTCAAACATGACATCTTCAATTCAGTTGGTAAAGGGGCACAATGACTTGAAATCTAGGATCAATAGTCTAAATCTCACATCAGTCACATTTTCTTCCATTCTCTTAACAAACCCTAAGATGATGCCTGAAATTTGTGATGCAGTGAATACTGCATGGATTGCAAATTTGGTTGGTTGGTTTTTAAAATGTATCTACCTGGATCTAAAGCTTTTATAGGAAGGAATTTTTAGCTTAAGTTTTGCATGGCCAGTAATAATGATTATGTTGCTTCCTTGCTTACAGATGGGTATCCAAGAATTCCGTGTATGTAAGGGTCAAAATTCACTACTGTTTCATCCTACGCAAGTTGCCACATTTATCCTTGACTTTTAGGGATGTACTTGTTTTATGCTCCCTGGTTATTGTTTAGTAGCATTATCTCCAAAGAGTAGATCTGTTTCATTATAACTCACAGTTGCTGTATGAGGTGTAAATAAGCTTTATCAAATACATCCGATTGCTTGCAGTAGTGAATATTGCAGTATTGATTTTTCAATTATGCTCAGGGAACAATGGTATAATAATGACTATCCCTAAGGTGGGTGTTAATTAAAGTACATTTGCATTATTTTATTATTGTTCATAAATTCATCATAGCTTTGATCAAATTCAGAGCAACTACAACAGGATGTTTTTGTTACCCAACAAGACTGGTTGAGTGTATATAAGGCATAATTTTTTATCATCCTAACCATAACCTTAGCATTAACCCTGGACCTTTATCCTAACAATAACTCATATCCTAATCATAACCCTAATCATAACCTGTATAATTGCATAACATTCCTTTTATATGAGTACAACATCTGACTCTGTTTTGCAAGATTGACCCACAATAACCGCATATAATTGTGTTGGCCAATCGCAAAGAGTCTAGTATGGAAAGAAACAGATAAGCATTTTAGCTCTTACTGTTCTCAAGGTACTTTGAAAGATGACTTGAACAGGCAAATTTCTAGAAAATCCAAAGTTTCACTAATTTGGTACAAAAAGAGTATGTACTGGATTTATGTTATGTAAAGCCAATGTAAGCACAGAATAGAGCATGGAGAAGCATTAGGCTACAGTGCTTTCTACAGAGAAATGATACCAATCTTTTATGTGTGGACGGATGCTCACTCAACTGCACCATGAAATTCATATGGACATATAGACCAGTGCCTCTACTCCTATTTGGGTGGTTTGAGGCCTCAAAGTGGACGGCAGGAGAGCAACAACACAACTGTCTACTCCTATGTGGCATATCCTCATGATCGCATTGGGCCACATTTCACCAGTTGCTTCTGGAATCAGCAGTGACACCAGTTATCTCTCTGACACTGGCAGTGACCCAGTGCATCTGTAATAGGCAGATGTTACATCCAATATTACATTTAACCCTAACCCAACACAGTCCATCACGCAAAGGGGCGGAGGAATTGATGGATTTCCTTTTGAGGACTACTTTTTTTATATGACTTGGGCCCACGGGAGTGAAGAATTAATGTTAGTCCAGAGTAGTTTGGCAACTTCAACATGATTATTTCATGGTTTGGTTAAGTGGTTGAACCTACTCCAGATCATAGAGAAGGATTAATAAAAGGCTAGAGGTCATCCGGCCCTCTATATTCAACGAGCTCACTGGCAGACGCTTAAATGTTACCGCCCAAGCCCATCACACGTAAACCTTACAGCATGGAAAAATGCACTTTCTCGTTTATACATCCAAGAACATCGTCATGCATGTGGTTTGTGCAGAAAGTTTATCGTCGCAAAGATCGGGCACAATATTTTTTTGCAGATTTTCAAAATGGCTTCCAAAATAGCATGGGCTATAGTATGTTTGTAGTTGCTATGGCAAGTGTAACTTTTTTAAAACAGTAGTAGTGCGCAGTTCTATTTTTTTTATAAATATGGAACTTTGACCCTGGTAGGTGCGAAAACAGCGTCCGCCCGCCCGCTCGCTCATTTGTATTTTTGGTAATCAGCGAAAATAAGCGTGTTCATGCCCATTGTAAAGAATTAACCGGGAACAGTCCAGAGGGCTTGCTCCAGATTGCAGAAAAAATATGGCACTGAATTTTTGGAATACTGAAAAGGTTACAAGGTGGGAAGAGCTTCATTATTTGTCTTCATTCTGTTCTTTCTACGGTGAACAGTGTAAGCCTATTGGAAACCAGTACGCTTAAGATTAGGTTTGCCATTACAGAGGGCAACGTTGCAATTGAAGATGCCGCCATTTTCTGTCAATCTCTACATAGGGTTCTTTGTTCTTTTTTATTCTCTTAATATTCCTCTATACTTAGTTGAACACTATTTTAAATAGGCAAGACTCTGAATACTGTGAATTGATATAGAATAGTGCCGATGCAACTGCAATCAACTAACGCAGCAAAAAGCAGTACTTGATGTACGCGGGTGGTGCATGCTTGTGACAAGAGGAGTATGTGTAAAACGGAGTTACTTTCACACACAGATTAACAAAGCTGTATAATTTTTGCCTATTAGGTGATACACAAAGTATACAATTCTGTAAATTTTAATTCCGAATGGTACCACTGCATAGTTTAAGTACTTATTTCCCTACACATATGAACTAAATTTACAACAAAAGTTTTTGTACAATTTGATTAATCTCATTCCCACAATGTGGTCTCTACCTCTTACCTGTTATTGATAAAATTTCATTTACATCATGGAGATTGGCAAGTGAAAATATTCAACAATGATTACATTCAACAATGATTACATAAGAGTTTGAATGTTAGTTAGTTAAACCAAAGTTTTAAATCCAGTTTTGTCTCCGCTAATGGGGGTGGCCAGATACACCTCACATTCAGCAATACTGCTGTGAGGATTTATTGGAGCAAAAGATAATTGACCGGATGCCCTTCCTGACGCCAACCCAGTTTTCGGCGGTGGGCCTAGCCTTTGGGCAACCATGCCCACCACGCAAGGCTTAATGTGCTAGATGGCCACCAATAACTCTCCAGAGCTGACGCCCTTGTAGGTAGATCTTCTTTTTCAATCTACCAGGGTAACCAGCTACCCTCCTCATCAGATTTCCTTAGAAACCCGATGGGGATGACGGTTTAGCCGCCAAAAACTCGGCCCTGGGACAGGTAGTACTGGTTACCAGGATACCAGTAGCAGGCCCTCAAAGGAAACCTGACCTGACCCCAGTTTTCATGAAAGTTTATCTGTGTTGGTGATAACATATTATCAGTTCAGTTCAAATTTTGCCAAATCTCTCATGCAAGTAGTGACAACTCATAAATAGCACCGACACCATACATAAATTTGCTGAGTGATATGCATGGGTATGCATTTGACTTCTTAAACATTCAATCCTAAAGTTGATAAATAAAATGTTCATTCTGATACTTATAATTAGGAAACAGAAGCTTACTGCATGGAATGAAGCACACATGAACTTAAGTGTGAAATGACATGTTGACCAAACACAAGAAACATGTCAACATTATTTATAAATATATGAAAGAAAAAGAAATGTTAAGGATATAGAGTTTCAAGCTAATTTCCACCGCTAACTCAAATTGGAAGTTTACAAACTGCATTACACATTTTTAATTACCTGTGTAAGGAGATACCGATAGCCCTGTGTATGAAAGGTTGGGCAGAGGTAATTGAATTGGGATACGATTGCGTATGGTTGTGATTACTAAGACGAAGGGTTTGGCACTGGAACTCAAATTGGGTGATTGTGTGTTTGAAACCGTACTTGTAAGTTTGAATGAGGAGAGCATGGTCTATTCCTGTATCCACAAAACTGTGGAACTAATTTGTCAAAATATTTTTTAAGAGACTTCAACAGGTTTGTTATCATTGCTTAATATTTCAATAAAAAATAAAATTAAATTACAATCAAATTAAAATTAAGATCCTTTATTCATATTTACCTTGTGCATATAACACTAAAACAAATCGTACTGTCTTGAAACTGCAAAAATATGTGAAGTCCAATTCTTATCATAGTCAAGTTTGTACTAAATTGATTTCAAGGATTTGATTTTAAGGTAATTTTTCTGTAAGACTTTTATATGATCCTACCTTAAGTAATAATGGAAGTGTCACAGCAAAGTGGACCAATATGCCACGTTGCAGTTATCCTCTAAAATGGCCTCTTATTTCTGAACACAATTAGTAGCCCTACGTACAACTTTAACCATTCTTTTTATCAATAACCCTATGACTACCAAAACTCACTAGCACTCAATGAGCCGAGGCTAGAAAATGCACCAAGTCCAAAAAGATGCGATGATGTCATCGTACCAACACTCATGTGGGCACAAAATTGCTGGCCGGGCCAGCGACTCCCTCGTGGCTTGCCATCCCTGCTCATGGGAATGGTGCACTGCAAGCCCCGGATGTCCAATCTTCTTTAGCTTCTATCCCTTTCTCTCTTGGCTAGAAACCAAGAGACTGTTAGGGTTAATGAATTATGTCTTGCATACTAAACAGTGCATATAACACTGATGTATTAGTTTTTGAGCTATCCAAAATTCAAAAAAGCCCCTCAAACCTCTAAAAAGGTCTCAAAAAGGCCCCAAAATAGATTTTGCGAGTGAAGCAAACCAAAAATTAGGGGGTTTCATGCTTTTTTCTCAAAAGGGGTTACAATTTTGGTAAAAAAAGTCCACTTTTGCCAAATTTGCTCCCTTTTTTTAGGGTGAGGCAAATTTGGGGAAAAGTTCTTTTAGGAAAAAAAATTGCCGCCCCCCCTAAAATATCCTGGTTATAGGTCTGGAGCTATCTGTCATACCTTAACACAGTTGGCAACCTGTTAAACATACAATGTGGATTACCTTTTAGTAAAACAACATATGATATACTCATAAGGATTTTCTGCATTTCGTGTTAACCTAATTTCCAAAATACAAATTACAGATCTTCCTCAAATGACAATTTTCATTAGAAACCTGACAGAGTACTCATGATACCATTTTATTTTAGGAACTTCCAAGAAGTAAACATTCAAAAAGTCTTGAAACTACATTATAACACTACACACACAGAGTCATATGACAGTGACAGTGGTTAAGATAATGTCAGATATGTAGCTCTAATCACTGTTCTAGGCACAGAAACAGTCCAGGCAAAGATTGGGCTGTCAAATCTGCTGAGACAGGTGTGAAAAGCAGCACAATTTTGTGAATTAAAATTGATACAATATTGAACAGTTGCCAAAATGTTCCTCTTTCATGACAAACTGTAACTTCGGCTATTCAGGTTTGGATAAATGGAGAGTTTGTCTCAGAGAAAATGGAAAATCTGAAGTGGTATGCACTGCTATCTTTTGTTTGTTTGTTGTTTTTTGAAGGACTATATGAAATATAGGATTTTCTTAGTCCACTTTTTTACTTTCTTTCCAATGACTAAAAACAAACCACCCTGAAAAAGTGCTAAATATGAATTGCAAAACTGCACGAGGTCTTCTAAA
This sequence comes from Ophioderma brevispina, assembly GCA_023653785.1. NCBI lineage: Eukaryota > Metazoa > Echinodermata > Ophiuroidea > Amphilepidida > Ophiodermatidae > Ophioderma > Ophioderma brevispina. The sequence continues at coordinate 36,334 of JAMKCH010015249.1, read as the reverse complement.
AAAAAGTAAAACACTTTTTGCCTTAGCAAAAAATTGTTGAGGTAGACTAAAGTAACCTAAACTTAGCATGGAAGCCATAGTGAAGCTGCTTGAAATTGAAACTTCTAACTGAATAGAATACACACCTACTCCTGATTTTAAAAAAAAGTCACTTAAAGACACTATCAGTGATTTGCTAAATCAGCAAATCGAAAAAATCATCAAAAATCAGATTTTAGCATGTATGTATCAAAGTACAGGTATCCTAACATACCCTGCAAATGATAAGACCAGAAGCAACCTAATAAGGACAGAATCGGAGATTTTAGTCATTACTGTCCGAACGGACACTTAATACAACACGTAATTGAATGGAGATTTTTTTTTTTTTTTTTTTTACAGAGTCATATGACAGTGACAGTGGTTAAGATAATGTCAGATATGTAGCTCTAATCACTGTTCTAGGCACAGAAACAGTCCAGGCAAGATGGGGCTGTCAAATCTGCTGAGAAGGTGTGAAAAGCAGCACAATTTTGTGAAATTAAATGATACAATGTTGAACCAGTTGCCAAAATGTTCCTCTTTCATGTCAAACTAAACTTTGGCTATTCAGGGTTGGATAAAAGGAGAGTTTTGTCTCAGAGAAAACGAAGAAAATGGAAAATCTTAAGTGGTAAGCACTGCTTATTTTGTTTTTGTGTTGAGTTATTAAGGGCTATATGAAATATATTTTGTGTACATATTATTCTTAGGTCACTTTTGACTTTCTTTTGTGATGACACAAAAAAAACCACCTGAAAAAGTGCTAATATGAATTGCCAAAGCTGCACGAGTCTTCCTAAAAACCCAAAACACTTTTTGCCTTCGCATAAAAATTGCTGGGATAGACTGAAGTAACTTAAACTTGTCAATGGAAGCCATGGTGAATCTGTTGAACTTCTGGACTGAATAGAATACACACCTACTCCTGTAAAAAAAATGTCACTTAAGTTGTGAAATGTGAGCGAAGAGAGGGAGAAGGGGGGGGGGGAGAAGAGAGAGAGCAGGGAGGGAGAGGGAGAGAATTCAAGGGACGAGAGAAAAAAAACCCAGATCAAGATGAGATAAGAGTGAGAGAAAGAGAAAGAGAAGGGGAGGTCTAGTATTTAAAAACACACTAAAAATGTGACGGTATGTAATACTAACAGGCCTGTTAGTCTTTTGATGCTTGTTAAAAATGCAATCGGGCACGATTCCTTGGAAAATATCACATGTAATGTCAATTTGATCCTGGGGTGTCGGGTGTGTGATGAACCGTTAAAAAAGTGCTAGACAAGTTAAGGGAGTTGTAGAAACCTAAAAAAAGTCTGCCATTATACTTAATGGATAAAAACATTTACAATGCTGATTATTTTATTTATTTTTTATGTGAACATATGATATTACTACAAATTCAAGGTGACAACCCTAAAATACTTGTGAAGAAGTGATAAGAGAAGTCGTCTACACACATTAGGGATTAAGCTAACTGGGCACCAGTTCCTAGCGCAGGCCTGCTTGGGGTTCCATCTGGAGGAACTTGGCAACATTCTCAGCGTGAAAAACCCTCGTGGACTTTTATCTAAGTTTACCTATGCTTCCTCACTAGTATTTCACCCCGTGACTAGTTCACCAGGAAGCCAACGCTCAAGAAAGTACAACAACCATCAAGTCAAGGATTCTCGAGGCCGTACGGCATGACCAACATTGTAAGCGAAATCTTTGAATGTCCACAGAGCCAGATTAAACACATATCTGATAAGCTCAGTTTTGATTGTGAAAACAAGAAGATTTGAGACCAAAACCGGGACCGTTTGGGAATTCACCAAATAAAAAGGATTGAGGTTGCTTTATTATTTGGAGTTGATAGCACAGGAATATATTAAGCCAATGGGATATAATTGCACTGCAAGGTAGTCAAACAACAGACCGAAATCCTTTGTGGATTATTTTGCTATTTTCATTTTACTAAAAAAAACAAATGGCATTACGTTATTATTCCATACCATTGAGGTTTTTGGGTTAAGCTGGAGCTAATATCTCGCTAACAATGCAGCTCAAAGTGTCAATCAGCATTTGTATCAGAACGGTTTTAGTTTGTATCCAATTGACTAAATTACAAAGAACTGAAGAGCAGTGCATCTGAGATTTTGCATGTCACAAAATCTAAATATCAGCTAGACCTACAATCTTAACCCAGTGATCATCCCTCAAATGGAGCTAAGCAGATTGACCACAGATTTAAACTAGAATTTCGCGTTCTCGGCTTTCGCGCTCGCTATATTCAAAGAATATAAGCTGTGGGCCGCCCCATGACCTTTGACCTGGCACGTGACCTTTGATCTCATCAACATATGAGGGATCGCATGGTGCACCTATGACAAAAGTTTGGGTTCAAATTGAACTTCAAGTTTTCAATTTAGATCAATTTTACATTTTTAGCCCATTTTTTCAACTTGACCTCACATGACCTTTGACCTTTCAACATGACCTTTGACCTCATCAACATATGAGGGATCGCATGGTGCACCTATGACAAAAGTTTGGTTCCAATTGAAGTTAAACTTTTCAATTGAGGTCAATTTAAAAAAAAAAACTTAACACTTTTTTGACACACACAAAACACACATACACACATACATACACACGCACAACGATTGCTAAGTGGTCCTGCCAGCTATACCTGCCGGCCCACAAAAAGTGTACGTTTTGTGCAAGCGGCCCGTAGCGCAAATTAAAACGCCTAAATACTTCAGTCTTTCCAACACATGCAGCCTGCCATATAGTTGTGAAGGTACCAGGGACCCTGGCTTTAAAAATCGAGTGATCCAGCGAGTAGTATGAAAACAAATGTATTTGGCAGACCGAAATTGATCATTATTGTCCTGTTTAACAATGACAGATTTTGCAGGAAACTTGATTTCTCCCACTGTGAATGTTCTGCTAACAGTAATCCACATACTAGAAATTAGACAAGGCTAAAGGTGAAACAGAGATTTGGAAATTTTCACTGTTACCAAAGTAAGTGAACAGTGCTTCAGGCTACCTCCAAAATCGCTCAAACAATGAGAGAAAATAAAATTTTACTAAAAACCTTCAATCCTAAAAAAATCATTCACTACATATTTCACGGAAGATCCAAACAGTATTCTTGTGGAAAGAATGCTAAGAACTTTCTGCACACAGAGATTTCTTTTGGATAATCTAAGCTCACAATATACCATTGGCTAACAGCAAAGTCTGGTCTGCTAGCTCTAAGCTAACAACTACTCCACAAGTTACAGCGTCAAGTGTTTGCACGCACTCCATGCAATATGGTCAGTGTATGTCTCCCGCTCTGTCTGCAAGACTACAACAAGCAGCTGCTGCTTACTGACGAGGCTTACCACAGTAAGACATTGCATCCTATGCAGAGTAGTTACTGGTATCTAGTGCTCTGAAAGCATTGTAACAAGACTAATTGATTTTTCCTACAGGATAAGCAAGTTTCATTTACCTTTACTACTTGTGATTCCAAAATAAAGAGAATTTAATTTTTTGGCATAACTACATTGTATACCCTTTGCACCAATTGTGAGAGACAGACAAAATTCTAGACGCTAATAATCTATGAGAGGGCAAAAAAGTGGGGTTTTTATATATTTTGATACCAAGACATGCAGACTGTGGAAAATACTACTCCACAATACAATTTAGGGACCTTCAAAACCCTTTTTAATAATCATGATCTGTAAATTAAAACACATCAAATGTTGAATAAAGACATTTTATTTATAACCTACAATCCTACAAACTTAGTGCGGATACTTTCCCCCACTCCCCGGACAATGTTGTTCAGACGTCAGTGTTTCAGCACATTTAGAATGTGTTCAAACATTGTCTGATGGGGAAAGAGGATGGGGGGAAAAACTAACGCTCCATATCCCCACTTTCTTCAGTCATTTTGTTGCACAACTTTCCCCATAGTAAAGTCTCACACTTGATTGAACCAAGAAAGTGCAAAGCGTTTCAAGTACTTTTGACAAGGATTTACATAGGTGTAACCAGAACTGAGGTGCCTAAAAGTATTACAATGAGCATACACAGAGTTTTGGGCACCATCATATTGGTTTGCATATCGTCATACTTGAAAGCCCTTTCCCATATTTATGAGACATGCAAGAATTTTATGTTTGTTGATTTAAAATATTCAAAAAACCCAAAAAAGAATTTCTTCTAAAATAAAAGAAATAAAAATATTATTAACAAAAATTAATAACAGCGTCATCTTGTGTCTTTTTTGTGCATTAGGAATGTAGGAATCTTTTTAGATGCATCATCACTACTTAGTTACTCTGATGATGGCATTTGCAAGAGTACCCAAAGCTCGGCCTTCCAACATAGATACCTCTAAGGAAAGTTATTTCCTTACCATTTACCAAACTAGAAGAACCAAGTAGTTTCAAACCAATGCCTATCCTCTGCCAATAGCCAAAAAGGTAACCAGATTGCTATGAGAATTGAATGAACAAATTGAAGAAAGGCGCCTGCCAGATATTCATTCTACCGTAGTATGAGAACACCTATACTTCGTCCGGACTGAACCAAGGAGTGATGTCATAGCTTTTGCGCAGCTATTGTGTATGCGTATCGAACACACCGATTTTGTACGCTCGTGATTACAGCTGCGGTTTACTGCGATTCGCACATTTAAAACTGTGTGAAAGCTACGACACCACTTCTTAGTTGAGGCTGGACGAAGTATACACGTAAGTGGATTAGCTGATACTGTTTGAACGAAGAAAACATGGTCTTAGAAGGATACTGCCAGGAAAGCACACTTCCCCCTCCCACCTCTTTCTTACCCCAGCACCGATAACATCTCCCCCCAATGACGGTTAAAGGTTAAAACACCAAAACACTCCCTTATCAGAAAGGTGTCTACACATTGATTTCCTCCCGTGTTTAAAATCCAACTGACAAATTATGACCTAAAATATCCTATCCAATAACACTATTAGACGCTGCTAAATTGAATCAGTTAGTAATCAGAGTAGCGCATATGGAGAGCCTTAATTTCATGTTGTCATTTATTGTGTTAACTTTAAGCTGAATTGGGTTTCAAATGCCAAAGGGTAGCAAATCTCCCTTTAAAGGTTACCAGAGTGGCAAAATGAATGTAATCAATTTTGTAAAATAGGGAACATATAACAGGCCCGAGTCTTAAAAATGATTTAATATCCTAATCCGTAGAAGTAAAATGGTAAATCGGAGTCAACAGTTTTTGAAGGTCAAATTAATCATAACAAATAATAATAGGTATTTATAAGGCATGGTGCATCCGTGGGTGCTTGTGGTACAGCAAAGCAGTCTGTTGTATGCTCAGTTTGGCCATTTTAAACACCATACAAATCATGTACTAAGTATATTAAACTGAATACAATGATGCCAGCAACAGCCACATTCCTTTGTTTATGGTTTCTTTCGTTTTTGTGGCAAAGGTTTGTTCTGATATTGAAAAGTTTAGTTTCAATTATTAGAAATGCCAAGATCTTGCTTCATTCTTCTTTACTGTGCTGCTCTGCCCTCCACTTGGTTGCCATGAAGATGGAAGCAAGCTTGCGCGCTCTTTTCCATTTCAATGATCAACTTGCGAATAATTCTAGTCCGTCAGATGCTTGCAACGGCAGCGGTTAATCTGTTGCTAAGTCCTGTCAAGTTAGTTTGCTGGTGGTTCCTGTCCATACACTTCACTCTTTAATGTTATCCATAGCGTGAAGTCTAGTGGAGTCAAATCAAGCATCCGACAGACAAGAATGATTCGCAAGTCGATTATTGAAATGGAAAAGAGAATGCAAGCCTGCATCCGTCTTCATGGTCTTAAAGGCAGCCAAGTGGAGGGCAGAGCAGCACAGTAAAGAAGAATGAGGCAAGATCTTGCAATTTCTAATAATTGAAACTAACTTTTTCAATATCAGAACTGACCTTTGCCTCAAAAACAAAAGAAACCATAAACAAAAGAATGTGCATGGAGAATGTATTGTCTAAAGACAGCTGAAAAGTAACAATCCATGGATAAAATGAAAAAGTGGTACAAATTTTAAATTGGCCATAACTCGGTCGATATGTATCCTTTTGGGGAAAAAAAATTGGTGTCGGAAACCTAATGAAATGCACTTTACAGAGGTGTATTAATTTGTATGGTTTACTTTTTTCTCTTTGTGAAATAGAGGGAACTTTGAGAGTTTCCTTTTTTTGAGACACCCCAAACTCCTCCAAAAATCAAGAAAACCAATGGGATTCACAGCAACATTCAAATTTTTCTTTTTTCAAGGGAGGACCAATCAAACACATTGGCTTCAATGAAAGCAAGTGAGATACCAAGATGCACACAAAGACATTGCAGTCAATCAACCCTAATGATTTTCTTTGCTTTTACCAGAAAATATTGGGTACTCTAAAACAAGAAGGGAGGGTATTTCTGTGAAGTCCAGTAATGACAGACGAAAAAAAGTTTGGTTGACACATATATAACCAGAGGGAGTGATTTTCTTGCTGCATTTTTTTCTTAATAACAACACACAGAGTTCAGTAAACTGGAAGGAGAAAACTCGCAAAGACCCACATTCTATGGGTGTATCTGTCCGCCCAGTTGTCTCAACTTGGCTTTCTGGGGTTGTAGTACATTAGCGTGCCTGCTACAGCTTAACAATTATCTTAAAAATGACAAAAAAAAGTGTTGCTAAGAGGATACGGAATCTCACATTAAATGCTTCATGGAAGCCAAAAAATTGCAACCAGATGTGTGTCAGACTTGAAATGTTGTGATACACTCCACAATAAATCAAATCTGAAAATCTTTCATGTTTTGGATCAAAATGCAGTATCTCTCAGACTGAATGCAATTCTTCACTTCCTCGGCAAATTTAGTACTGTGAATTTGCCGTGATGATTTGAAAGCCTTCAGCCTAAAAATTTATTTTTGCAATTGTATGTTTTGTATCGAGTGCAGAGTCAATTTATACTTTTCAATATCTTGAGTCATCTAACACAATCTATACTTTGATATGATCAACGTTATACTTCAAACATTATACTTAATCAATACCAAATAGACTGGCCTCTTTACCTTATGAATGCATACAGAATGGCATTAATGCTATACTACACAACCAGTGTAATGCCTTGCAATGTGCGTGATACTCATGCTTGTTAGAGGGCACAAGCATGGGCGAGGAATACACTTACATAAAGATCAACAAAAGCCAAATAATTAAGATTTATAAAAGGCTGATCAAAGTAAAGTTTCATGTAGAAGACCCAAGTATGCAAATGAGGTATTACAATGGATTTCATCATGTGCTGTATGAGGTTGTGCAGTAACGCTTGACAGAATATCTTATTTGGGTACTTGGGACTTCTATATGAAATGTCTACCATAATTTGGCGGATGTTAATCCATGCATAAAAGTATTCTATTCTTATGCATGTCTCTCCTAACAAACACAAGCAATCAATGCAAATTGTGTTGCACTGTGCCTATGCTACTGTATAGCTAGGTTAATTAGCAGAAGTAAATTTCCACAATTTGCAGTTTTAAACAGCTTTGCAGTCCGTTTTATTCCTCAATCTTAAAGGGGGATGGTCCGATTTAAGTACATAAAGTTTTCAACTTGATAGAAGGGCCTTCACCCCAAAACACCATCTGTAAAGTTTTGCACTGATATTAAAATCCATTCTGATGTGACAGCTAAAAATGCAATTTGGGGCACATTGGGCACATTTTCACTCGTAACTTCCAAACCAACCATTTCGTGAAATTTGCAGGCTTTGAACTAAAATTCAACTAAAATTGATGTCCAAGGCAAATATTTTCTCAAAAGGATACATTAAGAACTAAATTATCAGTGCCCCACCCCGATTCTGACTCCCATTTCATGTAATCAAATCAATCCAAAACCTTCCAAATTTCCAGTATGAGCTCAAATCGGGCATAATTACAGGTTAATCTCAGCATGGCATTTATTGTAGATATTAACATAAATGAAAGTAGGTTGGGTATGTTTTTCAATCTATGAGTAAATGATAATGTCATTAATGCAGCATATATAATTACCACTTCCACAACAAAGTGGATTTTTGACATTTAGTAGTCATCCATTAACAGCAAAATTGAATTTAAAATTCCAAAGTGTTGCCAAGAAAGGTTATCAAAGCTATAAACACAGCAATTCATTTCCTAAGTGGTTCTAGCTTTCATGAAAGGCACTGTGTACAACTGCCACAAAGTTGAAATGAAATATTTTACGGTGATATGGGTCATGGGATTTTTATGGAAGTATATGAAGGGAAAGCAAACATGAACAACTTTTAACCTAAACTTTTGATGGTATGTCAAGCCTAATTTTGGATTTCTCCCCCTGTAAGTATTCATACAACTGACATTATTCAAAACACATGGCTGCATCATATGTCATACTATTCACACTTCTCATAGTCTTTAGTGTTTAAATGTAGATGAATGCTAAACAACAAAACACAAACACCTACACAACCTATTTTCCCACCTTTTAAACCAATACAACTTTTTATAGGCCTTAGTTATTTGTTTTGGTAACTGACCACCTATTTTTCACCACACAACAACCCAACCACGCCCACACAAACAAACACATACTCACTTTCCCCAGCCAAATTACAAATTTATGTGTTGAAAGGGAAACATAATGCATACCAAGCTAAATCCCACTGCAAATGATCATGATACAATATATGAATTACAGCTAGGTCAAATGCATATTGTTGAACCCTATTAGACACGTTTTACACATTTTTCAAATAGACACTTCTCTAGTACACAATTACAGCACTGGCTTGAGGAAATAGAGGTGGTTAACAGTCACTTCCCTCAGCACACAAGGTATATCAGCCAATTCAGCTTGACAACACTCTCCCAGAGCCAAGGGGCCTAAAATCAAACCACAAACCATTAGAAGTTTCCGGGGAAGCCGTGGCACTACACTGGTGCTGATCAACCAACTCAGGCTGGTCTACTTAGTGCTCTGTGCTCTTGCAAGCTTGTGCTGAAGTAGCTACTGACTACAGCTAAACCTAGCTAGGCATCTTATAACCATCACTCTTTGTAGGTAAAATCTATAGTTTTATCAATTCTACATCTGACTAGGCCTTACTCTTTCAGTTTTGCTTCTTCGAGAGTTAGACATTTAAAACAAATACAATTACGCGAAACAGGTCCTCAAATGTATACATAACAGTGGACTATCCATTCTACGAGGGGTATCCATTAAAACTGACCAACATAGCATGCGGCAATCACATTTCACCATTCTAAATAAAAAAATAACCGAGATGAGCATAAACAGTTATGACTCTCTGTACGCAGAACAGAGGGTTTAGGTATTTTCTGGTTATTCTCATGGTCAGCTTTGATAGTCAAATCCTAATGACCCATGGGCAGAGCAAAATTCCTATTTCAATCAATCGCTTTCATACAAAATCCAGAATTTAGATCCAGATTAAATCACAGCTGTTTGACCCCATGCAAATTGTCTCTTTTATTTTTAGAGCAATTTTAAGCAATGGCGACACAGTTTTGACAACTGATATAAGTAGGGGCATGCAAGAGCTATTACCTCCGCAAAAAATCAGAAAAATCTATTGCGGGAATCTTGCCATATAGGCCTACAAAGGTCATGATTTGTATGTTATAGCGCCCTCTTTATGCCCATTTTCCATAGAAAGACGTATAAAACTTGAATTTTATGAAAAATCATATTTGCCCGCAATGAAACTTCATCAAATTTACACAGGATGTAGTTAGTGGAATAAATACTCCAAATTAAATGTCAAAAGTGTGTCGCCGTTGATAATTTTTGTTTTATTCTTGTTTTCTCATAATAAATGAGACTTTCAAACAGCTGTGAAATGCTAGTAAGTCACCCCTATGGGATTTGAACTAGGAACCTCTAGCACAATATGTACAAAACATAACCTGTAAGTCATACTCCTTCTGTGTATTTTAGGCATGTGTGTGTTGACACACAGTCATCACAGCATACACACTGTACCTAATGAATATGTATGCTCCGCAGGAGGTTTTAATACCCCCTATCTTGCAAATTAAATGCTAGTAAGTGACCCCTTTGGGATTTGAACTAGGAACCTCTAGCACAATATGTACAAAACTTAACCTGTAAGTCATACTCCTTCTGTGTATTTAGGTATGTGTGTGTTGACACACAGTCATCACAGCATACACACTGTACCTAATATGAATATGTATTCTCTGCAGGAGGTTTTAATACCCCCTATCTTGCAAATTTGCCAGATCCCACTCACATGATCTGAATCTCAAATGAGAGCCAATTTCTTTTCTGGAAATATGTTCCAGAAAAGATATTGCTCCCATCCGAGATTCAACACTGTTAAGTTGCTAAAAATATCACTTTTTAAAGGCGCTTGTTCCGATTTATGTCGATCATATTCTCTAATCGATGCCAGAGTCTGGCACTTGCATACACTCACAATAACTTCAAATATCGTGGAAAACAAACTTGCAGTTTTGGTGATAGAAGCGATAATGCGTATTGCAACACCTTATTCACTACAGTGCTAAAAATTGATGGTTAACCATTAAAGGGCATTTTTTTTGTCTCTATCTTGGGAAAGAAATAGATTTGAATGCTGAAATTTCTTAACAATGAGAAAAAACAGCCTTTCATCGATATCAAAATTGATACTACTTCCGGGCAAGTCAGAAGTCCAAAGAAGATTAAAACACACACATTTAAAACACTGTTTTGGTAAAAATCAACAGATGCCATTTTAAACAATGAAGTATTTCCTGGAATACATATCATCAGCCGTAGCAGTTTTCAACTGAGGCCGAAGGTTACATGGGATCATTAGAGGTCAATCTGTGTACACCCCATATGAGTCTTGTGCCAGTGGTTCTGCTGACCAAATATGAAGTTAATAAGTCAAGGCGTACAAAGGTACTTGTTCATAAAGTGCAGCGTTAACATTCTTACTACACATGCAAAGACACACATACTATCAGAGTAATTCCTATAAGCCAATCAATCTGCAACCAGATGGCACAAAAGAATTCACTTTTGTCATGTGAAGTGAATTTGGCCTTCCAAAACCTACCTAACAGTCCCCAAATGCCTCCCTCCCCCACTAAAAAAAATTATAGGAAAAACAGCACACATATGTTATATTGCATTAGTCCACACTGTTTATCAGTCTTGCTTTTTTCTGCACTGATTAAACTACAACACCTTGGCACATGGTAGAACCCCTATGGCAACTCTGGAAGTATCACATCCGCTAAGATCCTGAAATCAATCCAAATTGATGGATTTCATCCTTCTCTTTTTCACGAGAATTACGCATGCTGATTAAAATCTAGAAAATGATTTATCTGTAAACTTTCACTTCCTGATAGCAAGGAATTTCCTGCTATGCTTTTCACCTCGGTAATAGGTCTTATTTATGAACAAGTCAGTGGAGTGTCTTAACTTGCTCCCCTCGCAACATCGCGGTATCAGAGTCTCACATCCAGTGGTGGGCATTAAGTTAGGAAGGTATTTTCTTCTGGATACCCAGAAAATTTGACGTCTAAATGGGAGGAAAACTAATGGAAAGGAAACAAACAAATAAAACATTTAAAAACAAAGTAGTATATGATACTTGTCAATAGTTTTGAACTTCTTTAATCTCTGGCCATAGGTACACAAATGATCTGATATAACAAACTCTAAATATGTGTTACCTGGCATTTTCTTTGGTCCTTTGGGCTAAAAACCATCTACTTGTTTCACATGCAAACCCAAAGTCTTGAAAAATATCCTAAATTTTTCATGTTATCAAGAAATACTTTTTATTCTTAAACTGTTGGAGCTGAAAAATCAACTCCAACGTAAAGGTCATTTTTTCAAACAATTTATATGAAAAATGGATGAGAATGAAATTATAAATAGGCCATGTGAACACTCATGACCGGCTCACATCAAGCACCAAAATTGGTTTTGTGTTTTGCAGTCTGTATTGCTGAAATATATTTTGTTTCATTTGAGCGAGTTTCAACATTGAATGAGGCTTAATGGTCACCATCATCGGATCTTTGTAGGCCTATATGACAAGATCCTCGCAATGGATTTTTGGACTTTTACAGGGGTAATAGTGCTTGCATGTGTCCCTGCTTATATCAGATGTCAAAAATGTGTCGCCACTACTCAAAATTACTCTAAAAATAAAAAGAGACAATTTGCATGAGGCCACACAGCTTTGCCCGAACACATCCACATTTTTGTGCTGGAAGGGGCAAGGGTCCACTTTCTAGCAATACTAACTACACATATAGGACTTCATCAGTCTTTAACTCGCTTCCCTAACAACCAGCAAATGCATTTCTTATTTTTCATGTGATGACAGACATTTCACTTATTTAGCCTCGGAATGATTGCATGACATGTCTTTCTTGCCGTTGATGACAGAGCTTTGTGTATTGTTTCAGACGGCATTGTCCTGTCTGAGCCCATTAAGCCATCCTGTCTCATCCCCAGTGGATATTGCATGACCAACTGACCAATTATGCAATGGGAAATTTGAAGGGTGTTACTAGAATGAAATTAACCTAGATTTAGAATCAATTGGCCACCAAGTTTCAATTATGTATCAATGAACCATGATTCTAATTTTAATACCTAAAAAAATATAAATTTTTTCAAAAAAATAGCCAAAAGATTAGTTGCAAAGAATGACTTTCATTACCGATGACAGATATGTCTGTTTTGCATATTATTTCAGACTTGTTGTTCTGTCTGAGCTCATCACCCATCCTGTCTCATCCCTGATGTCTCAGAGCAACACTTGACAAGCATTCACAGCCTTGAACTCCCCTACCAACTTATACATGCTAATGTTGGTTGACTAGATGATAGAACTTTAACCTATCTAGGCGACAGAAAAACGCACCACAGAGAAGGCTCAGAAGATATTTAGCCCTGGAATAGGGCTCACTTGTTTCGATATATATAATGTGAGCCCCTTGTTGATCAAGCTTTCTTGGTTAGTATTGAGATAGGGATGCTCAGGAGGTACAGCTAGTACTAAAGATATAGCACTAGAACTATGCCTTGCTTGTTCAGATACAAAAGTCAGCTGAGCATTAGTAAGTAGTAGTAAATCCAAAGTTTTAAATCCGGTTTTGTCCCTGTGAACGAGGGTGGCCGGATTCACCTCACACTCGCAGCAACTGCCCTTACTCCCTCCTTCCACTTCACCCGATTCAATGCATCCTCCATCCTCAACCCAACCCTCTACTCTCCTCCTCCACTTTCTTGGTAAGAACTGCAGTGAAATTTGGTGGGCACAGGCAGGGATATTTGGGGGGTACAGCCAGTGCTAAAGACACTATGGAATACATGTACTGAAAGTACTGCTGATGGCTTAGGTCAAGTAAGGTTATAGCAGTCACATTTATTTAACTTACACTGAATATAACCATACACAATGACCGATTGGTTTTTGGTACGATATTTATTTGTTCCATCTTACGCTGAACACACACACACAGATACCACATTATACTTAAAGATTGTACAATATTGGCTTCAAAAATAGAGTTGGCCCAAAACGGACTTTATAATTAAGTCTATCTCAGGTCATCTACACTGAAAAAATTATGTTCTATTTACACACACTTCCCCATACCAACACATGATAGCATTATTGCTGACAAATTTCCTTGCTGGTTTTGGTGTATGATATCTCATCCCTAGAATACATGGGTTAACTGGGTAAGTTAATATAGATGTATAAATCCTTGAAATGTGTCCTTGGAGATGAGAATGTGATCTGGCAATGGAGTGACCAACACACCAGGGGAAATTTGGAGGGTGTTACTAGAATAAATAAAACCCGAAAATAACACTACACTTAACTTGAAACCACACAAAAACGTCTAGACTCAGGATTTATAGCGACCTGCTCTCTGTCGCTTTTTGGCATTTTAAACCCCTCTACTTTCCCCTCCTCTTAATAATTGGACAATGCTCAAGTTACAAAAAGGGTGAGAAATTTGCTCTTAATTGAAAACAAATGCACATTGCACAATTTGTTGATGAAGTGCCAACACAATGGGTGTTGCAAGTTTGACAAGCCTCCCTGGAATCAAATGCATTTAGGAAGTTTTGATTTTGGTGATCAAAAGCAGGTGTAATGGCATTTAGGCCTGATGTCCGGGGAGTGATGGCAGGTCAGTGATTGGTCAGTTCTGGCATCTTGCGTCTCTAAAACACCAATAAGAGGAAATTAATGATTGTGCTAAGTTGGAATCAACCGTTTTAGCTAAGCAATCTCTTTATGGTCTGGTATATTGTATTCTTGCCCCTCATAAACATGTTTCAAGATCAAATTTGAAAGTCGTATTCTTGAGATATAAGTTTCAGCAAAAAGTGCGTCACAACCAAAAATTCTACAGCATGTTAGATACAAATCCTATTTCTGATACCTTGGTGCAATTCTACCTTTTTATTTACTGTAATATTTGTCATACAATTTTCAACAGAAGTGAATATATTGAATGGTGCGATGTACATGTACAGTTGTGATGCTCTGTACATGGGACCAACATTTATTTATTATTTATTTATTTACATATTTGGCTAAGAACATCAAAATTGAATAATATACAGACATATCAAGAAAAAGAAATATAAAAATTAAAAAAATACATCGGTCCTCGGACCGCTTGTGTCGCCTGCCGTCGCGGTTAGTGAATGATAGGCCTCACATGACCTTTGACCTTGGCATGTGACCTTTGACCTCATCAACAAGTGGGGGATCCCATGTTGCACCTACGATTCAAGTTTGGTTCCAATTGAACTTCAACTTTTCAAATGAGGTCAATTTTACATTTTCAGCCTATCTTACAACTTGACCCCACATGACCTTTGAACTTGGTATATGGCCTTGGTGCATTCGACAGGATAATTGCACTTGACCGTATGGGTCAGTGCAGGCAGCCCTCGACCCTTCGGGTCTCGGGCTGCCTGCACTGACCCATACGGTCGCGTGCGATTATCCTGTCGAATGCACTAGGCTAGGTCCTTATCCTTATCTTAATCAAAAGCTGGTATACAGATCAAATCCAGAATTGAGTACCTGAATAAATCCCAGCAAGTGTCCCCACCAGGATTCAACCCAGGAATCAAAGTTTAGTTGTAAATGGTCTTAATGGCTTGAAATTGCCATTCTTAGAATTAAAATCAGGGAACTCCAGTTTTAATTAGCTTTGTTAAAAAGGTAAAAGTATTTTTTTTGCCAAACTCTTTATGACTTTATGAGACTTGAGAATGAAAACGATAACCTTCATGAAATATAATCCTGTAAATGGGAGGACATTTTGTCATATTCCACCACATATCATTATCATTATATCAATTATCAGTCTAATTATATTTAAATAAGGAAATTCACATGTAAAATTATGCGACCTAAGGGGTTGCACTAGATGGCTTTAAGCGCATATCTAATCACATATTTTAAGAAAACTAAGAGTAGCACTGACATAAAAACACATTCCTACACGAGACAGGATTTCACTGCTCCTAATCACATGTTTTTGTGCGGGGCATGAAAACATTAATTTTGAAAGCATTTTTTCCTTGAATTGGATATTTTGGAAATTATAATCTATTTTTGAGAAAGAGAAGGAATTCCACAAATCAGGTTATTTCCATGAAGGTCTGGTACATTTGCTTGGCTTATGTGTGCATCCAGAGGGCATTTTGAACCAATCCTATAATGCATTGCAATTTGCCTGTATGATACTGTACTAAACACATGTCAGTACTTAGGGATAAAAAGTGTTCCAAAAGTTTAAGAACCACAAGACATTTCATGATCATGCCCACGCTTTGTGGGCTAAAATGAGCATAAAAGTCAGGATTTTTATGTGGTAAGAATGGATTTTTGTGGGATCACATGACCCTATTGGGGTGAAATTTCTCCAAACCGGTACATTGTGGGATTGACTCAATATACCCTCTGGTGTGCACCTAGGCATTTTCTTTTTCTAACTGTCTACAGCAATGGTTCACTCTGCCAGTGAAGATTTACTGCATTCTCAACCTAATTTCATATGCTAGTAGAACCAAATGGTAGAGCAACAATTTAGAGTCTTATAATTGTCATCATCAGAGGCATGACTGCCACCAGTCACAGGGAGTTTCGCCCCCTAAGAGGGCCGAAACGCCCTGTGACTGGTGGCTATCAACTGATGATCCCACTGGTGAAAGCACATATGCTCAACTCTGGGACACTACATGCCATGCCAAGAAATCTTGTCTATTTATTCCCTTTATAAGAACCAGTCTATTAAAGACACTATCAGTGATCAGCCTGAAAGAGTCACAATATTTGATATTCACAGGAATAGATTAAATCCATTAATTCTTGTAAGTTTTTTTCCAACTGAAAAATTGACACAAAATGAAGAAAACCACAGTGGTCAGAGACATTAATCTCCATTCAATTACTTGTATTGTTGTAGTAAATGTGATGACTAAAATATCCGATTTTGTCCTTATTAGGTTGCTTTTGGTCGGGTTTCCGAGCTGCTGTAATATGTCGCAGTAAATGAACAACCACAGGTGGCCTAACAAGTTTTGCTCCAGACGACATCTTAAAGAGAAACGGTCTATCATTACAGCACGAGAGAAAACTAGAGATTACTAGAGATTTGTGTCTCTAGTAAGCTTTTCAATAAGTAGGGCGCATCATACCCTGAGGTAATAAAAAATCCTTCAGTTTTATTGGAATATATTCAGAGGAAATTACACACCTAAAATATACACATTAACTAGGAAGGAAGTCCCTTTTGCTCATTGTGCATGACTTCACATTTGTTGAAAAAAGAGTAATATTATGTAAGGTGGAGCAAATTGGTTAAACAAGCCCATTTTTTGTTTCACCAATACAATATCGGATATAGGAATTGACAGGATTTCTTATACAACTTCTGGTTTGGAAACTGGAAACAGATTGGCTCGACTTGTGATACATTAAGCCCTGTGGTTGCTTCATGCATACATTTTCATGGAACATGAAAATAGATGAAAAAAAGTAATGCTAAATAATTCAGTTTTTGGCAGCTGAAAGATTTGCGTTGGGTTGCGAATAACTCTAATCCATTTGCAATCTTTGCCATTTTATAATCGGGTTTATCAGCGATGTTGACTGAAGTTAATCCTAGTGCAGAACGTTCTTAAGGTTTGCTTTTAGACTGTATTAGATCACATCTAGCTTTAGCTTGATCAGGCTATTTCCTGATCCATAGCCTCATTCCCCTGACTTAACAAAATATGTTGACATTTTTAAATCATCTGAGCTATTGGGTTTTAAGTGCAATGAGTGTGGCTAGTTCTATGTGTAGATTTTATCTACTATGAAAGATATAATGAACAGATATTGCAACAAAGGGGCTTGTGGGGCATAGCGATACAAACACTTGCCCATGACATCAAAAAATACATCTTTCCCTGGAACGCTTGTGTCACCTGCCATCGCGGTTTGTCAATGGGAGTCGTAGTTTGGAGATGTTAATTGGTAGATATTCGCCATTGTTTTTTGTTGAGGCACTTTGGTGTTTGATTTTAATGAAATTGGGTCAAAGGTCACATAGGAGTCATCAAAGGTCAATCTGTGTACATCCCACATTAAGTCTTGGCCAGTGGTTCTTTTTGAGTAATTTTGGTGGCCGTAGCATCTTATGTGCCAAAGAAATACGAGAAAATAGTGCTTTCTTAGTCTTTCTCTGAGCAAGCTCGGGGAAAGACACAGATGCCTGGATGATAATGTGTAGTTGATTGTGTCTACATACTGTTTTATTTAACAGAATTTAACAGAATTCATTGACCCTTGCACAATGTTATGTTGTAGCCACGTAAGGCTAAAAAGGATGTCCCCCAATTTAGCATTTAGCCAGTTTAGCTACTTTAGGCATGACATTGATACTACTTTAGTTCTCCACTGTAGTACTGATGGCATAGCTGATGTACTTAACACAAGTTTTTTAATTTTTGGAAGCATTTGCCGTGTGACATGAAAACGACTGGCAGGATTCACACTGCACGTGTAGCGTCATTTTCGCATTACCGTAAGCCGGTTGTGATGTATTCTTCCGATCCACGCCCTCAAAATCTGATATTTTACTGATTTGGCTTGTGTCGCAGTAGTGTAGGTACACAAGAAGGGGTGGACTACAAAGAATTGCACAGTGAGAGATTTTCACAGGAGTGTTTCAAGCATTGGAAATTGTTTCCAGGGATGACACCTTTTAACTTTTTAAGTAGGTGAAAGTAAATGTTGACTTTCCCCTTTATTTTTCAAATTGTACGAATTTCCTCTTCAAGCCACATGCCCGATGCACTATGAGCATAGTCTCATTTCCATGCCACAGTTAGTAGCTTTCATTCAGCAGTGTCATTTAAAATACACCCTCTGGTTTTTGGTATATTCTGATACCCAGAACACACAAGGTCAGTTCATTCAATACATGTACATACACAGCTTACTAAACTGTGTCCTTGTAAATGAGCATTGTGTAGCTCTTAGCACTATGAGCAATACAGTCAATTCTCACGGCACAGTTCAGTAACTTGTAATTTGACTGTGTATTTATTAATATCCTTTGGATTGTTGGATCTTAAATTTATGATCCCCAGAATACACAAGCTCGTTCAGATGAACACATGCACTGTGCACTCAATGACTGTGTCCTTGGTGGAATAGCATGTTTACAGCTCATAGCAACCATAACTCCACTGTGCAGGCTCCCTGAGCCAGTCTGTGCTCTGCTTGAACTGTGGTCATTTTGTTAAATTTCTGCTGTTATAAATTATATTAAAAACATTCAATTCCAGAAGCCCGACAAGACCATAAAACCACTCTGCTACGATGTCCATACTAAATGCAGTGCATTTTTTTGCATTCAAACATAAATTACCATCAATTGAGCAGAAACCCCACTCACACGGTTGGTTCATTCAAGCAAGCCAACCGTACAATGGTCACGAATTATTGTGATTCATGCTAACCTTTCCTAACCTCAATGACCCTTATTCCATGCTATAAATTAATGCAGATCCCAACATACACCCTCCAGGATTAAATACACATGCTCAAGATGTCCACGGCTCGTGAGTCGCCTCTAGCCCGAAGTTACCAATTCCAAAAGTGAGGTTATTGGCCCTCTCCTCATCTACAGGAAATTGGTAGCACTTGTTGAAAAGCCCCCTCTCTCTGCTTTTGGAGTAAGGGTTCCACTCGCCATGAACTGACTTCGCCAACATACAGACAGGGATCAATTCCTCTATAAAACCACGGGTGAATGAACTTGTACCTCTGGTGTACTGACTAAAACCAATCTCATAGTCAAGACCTGAGAGTCCCATACATGTACACACCAGATGTCCCACTTGAACTTTGATTGTGAAGATGGGTGTGTGAAAGCTTATCATTGACAGGATGTCATAGCTCAGGCACTCGCTGACAAACTGGGATACACTGGTTGCTTAAAACTCAACTTCGGGACATTGACCCCGCAACGGCAATCAGAGGTGTTAATCCGGTGGTGCCAGGCTCTACTACGAATGTTTGGAAATGTAGCATGACAGCTGTGGAGTTATCTTACTTCGTATTGGCGAAATGTTAACAGTCACTTTGCTTCATTGCTGGGATTAGGCTCTATTAGTTGGAGGCTCAGCTTCTGTATTTAATAAATGGGTAATGTTTCATTTAATATCGCTTCTAAGCTTTCTTTCCCGTGACTAGACCAGACTTATGAAGAACAATTTACCAGTAGTGCTTTAACTATGTTAAAGACACTATCAGTGAATCCACCCAAAAGAATCAAAGTATTTGAAATATTAGAAATAGCTAATAAGGTCAGATAAATCATGTGAATCACTGATATGCTTTAAAGGTACTGCAGAAAAACAGAGGTTTCCAAAAGATGGCGGAGAGGAAAAGGATAAAGTGATAGGAAAATAAGATCAATCAATACATCTAATTCACTGAATTCAGCATGGTTTTGGCGTGAATTTTACTCATGCAACTATGCATTACTTTTTAAATCCTTCCCATAAAAGTGGTTTTAACTTGCAATTATTATAGCTACAAGTAGATCTAAACTATTATAATACACAGTTGTCAAAAGGCAAGTAAATTGGTCCATTGACATTCGACCTAGTTTGAGTCTTTATAAACAGAATATCACCTTTTTCTGCTCAAAGTTTTGCTTTGTATTTGCATCTATAGAACTCCTTTGCAGCAGCGTTTATGAACACTCACGCATAACATCAAACGCACTGGCAGAATCACCTGAAATTTTGGAAATAACCTTTTCTTGAGGATTCTTAGCCCATGAACAAAAATAAGATACTAGGCACCTTTAATAAAATAACAACTTCAAGTAGCTGCTGCAGGCATTATGGTGATCTATCCAAAGTTCAGACTCTGCAAAGAGACTAAATGTAATGTATCTCTATACAAAGCCGACTACAAGAAATTAAGTGGCATGTAACTCAGTGTGTGAACTTCATAAAGACAGACTCTGCAGGAGCCTATCAGTATCAAATGCCGTTTGTAATCTACAAAAAGATAGACTCAACAAGAAACTAAAACAACATGTAACTTCAATGTATGATCACACAAAGCCAGATTGCAAGAAGATAACTGATGGCATCCACAATGGTTAAACTCTTGCACAGTCCAAGGGTCCCAGTTGCAAAACCTCAAGACAACTATAATCCCCAGAATATAAAACGACAGGCTGGGTACTTAGTGAAAGAAAGGATAATATGATGGAAGAATCAGACAAGTAAGTAAGGAGTAAAGAACAATTACCAAGATTCAAAAATAAATAAAACTCACTCAAGAAAACCCTTCGCTTACCAATCAGCAAGGGGACTTGGAGTTCAAATTCAAATTTTTTCAAGGAAAAATCACATCATGTCAAGATTTTCAACATGGACGGTCTTGTTATCATAAATGGGAGATATATGAAAACTACAAGATTTGATTTAAACTCATCAAAAGCTAGGAATGTCAAACATTAAGTGGTCTATTGGCTAGCGTATCCAATGTCTAAGCCGGCACTTGACAAAATCCCTCTTCATAGCAAATGTGATATGATAGTACCCGGGAATTATGAATGACAGCTTTATGGCATGTCCGCAATATAATTTTCAATGCTGTGATTTTTGGATTTTCACACTTCATCTGTCATTTTACAAGAACTCCAAGAAAACGGGTCCCACTAAATATAGTTACCCATCACAAAATTTACCAATTCAAAAAATATATATCGCAATCATCTCATGGTATTGAAGCACGGACATTGAGGTGTTCCTTTTTCTTGTTTTGGTAAAATTTACAGTATGACCAACAAAAAACTATTCTAGAAACATTTGAGCATGGCACAAATTACAAATCATTCTTTGGAAATGCAGTACTTTTTACGCATTTTATGTCGGAACATTGTGGCAAGGATTACAAAGTCTACAAAAGTTACGATTTCCATCTTTCAACAAATACACAAGTTACAAACTTCCTATGTATATTCTTATTTCTATGAGGTGAAGCTTCATTTCACAAGAATTTAAAGGACACTTGCATTGGAACAATGCTGTGCAAAATCTACCCATTCTGTTCCTGAATTGTATATTTACAGGCATAAAATCATAACTTCATGTCAAAGTTCCTTAATGGATCATCTCCTTGTCCAGACAGTACGTCACAAATAGACATTGCATGTAGAACAACAGGAATGGCACTTTAGTTCCCTGAAATGGAAGTTCCTAAGAATAGCACATGCAATTAAGGTGTCTGATGTTGCAAAATGTTCACAAGAATTACATGGCTGGTTTCTTCAAATAGAATAGTAACTGCATTTTTCTCCCAAGTAGACACGAGTACCTAACTCAGTAGGGGTTACATTCTGAGGCAGTGGGGCAATCGACTGGCTATTTGTTGTCAGTTTTGTGTCCAGATCAATGACGTTTTGTTTCTCGTATGACTCATTTTGTTTTGCATTTTCTACGCTGGCTATGTGTCCACACTTGATCAGATCTGCAACGCGTACATAGCGTGTACACGCTTGGTTAGTGGTGCCTGCACTTTAAAGCACATACTTTTCCGGTTACGCGTAAAGGATTCCTCGATCACCAAGGTTACGGTAGCATTTGTATACTTCAATGCTTGAAGGTCACCCCACCTTCGCCACTCCACTGCGCCGGTGGTGGTTTTAAACAGTCTCCCGTGATCTGGATCGGTGATCGAGCAAAGTAGATCAGCCATAAATTTTGATACAATTTAAAGTTTAGTGAGACAAAAAATGGAACCTTGAAACATCCAAATTCTCTGTTTATTATTCTAGATTTAATGTTTGATTTGCTTTGATTTTGTTTGCAGCACACATGTGTGTCCAAAACAAGTCTACCTGTATGTATTACATTACTGGAACATAAACACCGGTCCCTTTGAAAATCTTGGGTTTAAGAGTATTCTGCTATCGGTGGCTCAGCACTAGTTCCATTCTGCCAACTGCAGTTTCCTCTCGTGAGTACAAAAGCTTCCTAGATTAAGCTACCAAATTTGTACAAAATGCTTAAAAAAGAAAGTTTGGCCTTACATGAGGGTTTTTTGCTAAGAACATAATTCAATTCCTAATATTGCTAACCCTCTCCACCCTCCCAACTCAACGTTTACACCTCTACACCTCCCTGACCTACCCACCGCCCCCCGATCCAAGCCCCCCCCAACTCCTTCTGGCCTATACCCTCTTCCATTTCCCCCCCCTCCTATCCCCCTTCCCCCTCCACAGTGCGCACCACCCTCCGTTTATCATCCAAACTACCCATCCCTCCTCGCACTTCGTACGCCCCCCAACCTTTTCTCACCTCGTCTTAACACTTTTTTTTGACCTACCACCTTTTTCCCCCTTCTCCTGCCTCCACCCTCCAACAACTTCTCCTCTCTCCTCTCCTCATCGAACCCCCCACAACTACTCCGCACATCCCCCTTCTTTCAACGCCCTACCTTTCACTCCTCCACTCCGACTCCCCCATTCCACCGTGCACAAACCCATCCCCCCCCCAATACAATCACCCCACCCACCACTACCCCTCTCCCCACCTTTACACCCCCTACCCTCCCCCCTCGGCCCCCTATCCCCCCACCCCAAAGTTTCCTCCCCCCTACCATCTTCCTTGCCCCATCCTCATAGCTCCCCCCATGATCCCAGAAACCTCTCAGCCTTCCTATTACAAACGATCCATTCCCCCCGCACCACTCTATCCTGCCCCTTTCCCCGCCCTATCCTTTCCCCACACCTATACTTCCCCCCACCCTAATCCCTCCGCTCTCCCTCTATATTTCCCTCTGACCCCCCACACACCCACTTACCCGCGTCTTCCCCTCCTCGAACCGATTTGTTTTTTTCCCCGACGAAATAGTTAAGTCTTGTTTGGGTTATAGTGGTTCAAAACGTAAATGATGTGTGTGTGTGTGGATTGCTATCTCCCTACCATGAAACACTAACAAAAAAAATGAGCCAGAGAATAGCTCATTAAGGAATAATTAAGAACAGACTCGGTATTTCTGAAACGGTCCGATTAGACCGTATCGGTATCTGATCGGAATCCGTCAACATTCTCATTTTTTTCAGATTTTCATACCGATTAATTAATATCAAGACGGTCCAAAAGGAATAAATGGTTCCAAACGGAGGCCAAACGGTGGAAAATAAATCGACAACGAACCAACAATCCATATTATTGTATGTATCATGTTGTTCAGAACTTACGGATTTCGCCGTTTTAGTGGGTTACTAAACGATATGCTCTTTCTGCAGCTTCTGGCTGTCGAAAATGGCGAATTAGTAATGCAAAACAACAATTACACAAAAAAAGCAGAATCGGAATGAAACCGATTTTGAAATTTTATAAATTCTTAATCGGTTATAACAGATATTAGGGTGATCGTATGCCTGAAGTGAAGTTAAAGATAGCAGTGTTCATCAGGCTGAATGGGAAGAGATGGAAGATGAAGACTTTATTCTAGTTTCAAGTGGAACAACAAGGCCCTAAACTCGCGTTCTAACTATAAAATATTCTGGCAAATAAATATAGGATTATTTAAAAAATCCAACTCCAAAGTGGTTTTATCTATCAACAATGTGAGATGAATGAAATAAGTAAATCATTCGTAAATTTGACCAAAAAAAAAGCTCAGGCCATGATAACATTCGCAATTTATTGTAAGCGAACCGCTAAGGAGATCAGTAAGCCACGTGCGGAGATTTTTAACCTTTCAATTTCAACCGAAAATGTTCACAAATGAATTAAAAAACGCAAAGGTGATACCAATATACAAGAAAGATAATGCCGATTTTATTCAAATACGACCAATTTCGATCGTGCCTGTTTCTACGATACTGAACGACTTGTTTTCAATAGATGTGTAAAACATATGAACAACAAATACAAGCATTTAAATAACAAACAATCGTTTTGAGAAAGAACCATTCCAACTTACATTGCAATTATAGAATTAGTAGCGAAAATTAATAGTGTAGTAGAACGCCAAATGAACCATGTTGGATATACTTAGATTTGTCTAAGGCGTTGATACAATAGATCATACATTTTACGTTACCTAAACTGGAAATTATGGCTTTAGAGGGAGTTGAATGGAATGGTTCAAAAATATCTTCTAAATAGAAAGCAATTTGTATTTTAGAAGTCATGTAAATCTGATCTAAAAGATATAAAATGGGTGTCCCGCAGAGTTCAATATTAGGCCCTCTACTGTTTATTAATATCAATGATCTTATAAATACATCATCAATATTGGAATTCTACTTGTTGCAGAGGACATATATTTGTACTCACAATAAGAAAATTGAAGGAGAGGTTGATTAATAAAACAGGGAGCTCACAAGGAAGTTACAAATTTGTTCAAAGCGAACAAACTGTCAGTAATCTAGTTAAAACAAATTTTATGATTATGGGTACCCCAAAACACTGCCCAAATATGAAAATAATATTACAATTTCACTCGATGGTACACATTTCCAGGGTAGCTTAAAACTAAATTCCTAGGTGTTATAATTGACGAGAATTTAACGGGAAGGAACATATTAGTGCTATCACCAACAACTATATCTAGAAATGTTGGTATGAGAACAACAATTAAAACACTTATACCAAAACGAATTTTGCATTCCTTATACTGTACACTTATTGTTTACCGTATTTAAATTATGGAATTGGTTTGGGGTAATTCGTGCAAGACATACCTGGATAAAGTGTTGAAACTACAAAAACGGGCGGTCCGAAATATTTGTAATGTTCACATTCAGAAGTCCAGTAAGCCATTATTAGAGAACTTAATTTTCTAAATGTATATGAATTTTCAAAAATAGAAAACTGGGAATATTATATATAAAATTTCAACCAATAACCTTCCATCATTTTCAAATGATTATTTCAATTAGAAAAGAGGCAATGTTCATTACTATGAAACGAGATATGCAAAGAATTATGACTGCAGAAAATAAACTAGTTTTGATTCTAAAGGGTCAGATCAAGTGGACCAAGTCTGTGGAACTCAATCCCAGATAATCTCAAAAACGTTACAAATTAAAAGAATTCAGAAAAAAATATAAATTATGCTATTTTTTTTATGTTTTTTAATTATTTATAAAATATTTCCCTTGGAGCTTGCTGTTATGGTTCCCATTTGTTTGATTGTATTATATAAGTTTGTTTCTTTAGTTAAATGTTATTTAAGAACAAAGTTAAGTTTTTTCATTTGGGGTGACCGCTTCTGGCCTTTCTTGGCCTTTTGTCATCTCCTACACATCATGTTATATTAAGTGTTATGTTATTATATATTTGTTAATGTTGTCATTGTATGTGGAAATAATTATCTTGAATTTGAATCCTTCAAGGAGAATGGGAAGAAGAGGAAGATGAAGACTTATTCTGTTCAAGGTGGATATTTACTCATTGCAGTCGCACATAAAAGTTGAGCAGTGACCGCACGGCACAAAAGACATCTTGATGATAAATCAATCACCTTACTCAGGGAGGAGGGATGGTGTAGGGGCTCATCCAATCGCCTTTCTACCAAAAAGGCCAGGTTGATCCTGCGGAACCAGTGTCGTATGTGAATTTGGTTTCTGGTCCATACCCATCCTCAAGATTTTTAGAAACTTCGGTTCCTCCTCCCTCTAAAATCGGACTTCTTTCCATAAAGCCTTTCTTGTCATTCTGGATTTACTTCTTGTGTTGCAGCAGCCTACGGCACTCACAGCGGAAGCCCTGAGCAATTGGTGAATTTGTCGCCCATTCTAGAATTAAGAGCATTATATTATTAGCAGATGGCAGGGAGTTGACTTTAGGTTACCTTGAGACATTGCCACTCATCAACATTTGATCTCTGGTAACAAACTTTGAAAAGGTTATGGCATTCAACAAGTGGCATGCCACTTAGCGGAAAGTGACATGACATATGATACCATTCTTATATTATCAAAACTCCCATGGACATTTTTTGAAGTACCTCAAAAGCATCATTGACAAACCCTCTTCATAGCACGTGTGATTAAGGATATTATGGGAAGTATGAATGACAGCTTTCATTGGCAATGTCGCAATACCATTTTCATGCTTGATTTTGGGACTTCACACTTCTCTGTAATTTTACAAGTAACTGCCCAATTGGAAAATGGGTCCCACTTAATTTATGTTCCATGAAACTGATAAATATATAGTTTGCTGACACTATAGAATTCACCCATTCAAAAACATACATGTCATCAATCATCTGGTTATTTGAAGCAAAAAAGGACATTGGGTTTTCCTCTTTTCTTAGTGTTTGGCAAAAAATACAGTACAAAAGTTACTATATCGAAATTTGGCTGACAAAACAGATCATTATTCGGAAATTCAGAAGCTTTTTACCATTTTATGCTCAGACGGATTGGCCAAGGGTACTAAAGCATACAAAAGTTAATATTAATCCTTCAAACCAAAAGACACAAGTTACAAATGCAACATATTTCTTATGTTCTACGAGATTGATGCTTAATTTTTCACAAGAGTTTAAAGGACATTGTCATTGTGCAAAATCTAACCACAATTGCTGTCTTTGAAGTTTTGTTTTTCAAAGGCCTATAAATTCATAACTTCATGTATAGTATCCTTAATGGAATCAATCTCCTGTCAGACCATTACACACAATAGACCGTCTGCTTTAGGGAAACAGGAATGACACACTGAGTTCCCTGAATGGAAGTTCCTAAGAATAGCACATGCAATTAAGGTGTCTGATGTAGCAAGAATTCACAAGAATTACATGGCTGGTTTCTTCAAATATGATAGTAGCTGCATTTCCTCTCCCGAGTAGACACAGATTACCTACTCGTAAGGGGTACAATTTTGAGGCAAGTGGGGGCATCTAAATGGCAGTGCAGATCCAGATCAATCGTTTCTAACAGTTTGCATCTATGCGGGCAAAATCCCCAAACTTGCTCAGATCTGCAATGTGTACATGTGTGTACACGCTTGTTAGTGGCGCTGCACTTTAAGCGTGTACTTTTACATTTACGGTAAAGTATTCTTCGACGCCACTGTTACGCGTAGCATTTGTAACTTCAAACACTGCGAAAGGTCACCATTACTTTCACATCATGCGTGTGAGTTTTTAAACGGTCTCATGTGATCTGGATCTGTGATCGCCGTGTAGATTGCCCCACTGACTCAATGTGTTGGTCCTGCATACATGGATCGATTAGGGAGTGACAAAAGAAGTAGAATGGACTTTTACACATCAAGTGAGAATCCAGCCATAAAGTTTTGATACAATTTAAGTTTATTTGAGACAAACGTAAGGAACCTTGATAATCATAATAATCCTCAGTTATATCCTGGAGATTTCATGTTTGATTTGCTTGATTGGAGGCACTCATGGTGTGTCAAAACATTGTCCTACCTACGTATGTACATTATGGAACATAAACACCCCGGGCCTTTGAAAATCTGGGGTTTAAGAGTATTCTGCTATCGGTGGCTCAGCACTAGTTCCATTCGCCAACTGCAGTTTCCTCTCGTGAGTACAAAAGCTTCCGAGAGGGAAGCATCAAATGTGCCTACAAAATACTAAAAAATATAAGAAAGTTTGGTATCACATGCAGGTGTTTTGCTAAGACATAATTCACTTCATATCTTGCTAACGGAAATAGTAGTTCCTTGTTTTGGGTTATAGTGGTTGAAAAAGTAAATCGATGTGTGGTGTGTGGTGTGTGTATTGAATCTCCCTATAAATAACCAACTAACCAAGGAATAGAGAAGAGCTCATAAGGAATAATTACAACTCGGAACCAAGTAATTGATGCTATATGAAGTAGACAATCTCACCAGGAGAAGGATCAAGGTAGAAGACAGTCTCATCCAGTTTCACAGTGTGTCTTGCTTGCACGTACGATGATTTGAGATATGACTATAGTGCAGTCGCCACAGAACGTCAGGGTGAACGAGTGCAAGCAGCATCTGCTGATAATCGATCGCCCTGCCACAGAGCCTAATGCTTTGCCAAAGCGGCAGAATTCAGGGAGATGACTTCAAGTTGACCATTGTCAAGCTTGAAAAAAAACTTTGAAAAATGGTTACAATGTTCAACAAGCAGCACATAGCGGCATGACGCTATGAAAACAACCTGTGTACCGTATTCGAACTAATTAGCACCTCTCCCCCCCCCCATAATTAAGCACCCCCCCGTAACCTCCTATACCTTTTTCTCTTTATCTCCGCTACCCCCCCCCCTATCTCCCGACATAATATGCCTCTATCGCGTTGTCATTGGTGAATTGAAGGACAGCGAATGTGGTTGTATAAAGTGTAGTATATTTTGTCTGTGCTTCATGGTAATTTGAGTCGACACGGAATTATCACCCTGTTGATGGGAATGGTAGATGTGTTGAATGTGAGAATTTGCAGTCTAATGGTGGTTTGTGCATCATCATGATCAAAATTTGGAGAGTAACAAGTTTGGAAAGTCAAGGTCCGCTCAAAGGTCCAATAAGTTTCCTCGTGAGATGACAGGCACTCGTGCCTGATGGTGGAGGTACTTCAAACATATGCTTACTTGATGCTATAGTGAAGTACCATTTCAACCTATTTAGCACCCCGCGTAGTCAGTCTTTTACAGGGGCGCTTATTAGAATATTGAAATGACCCCCCCCCCCCCCCCCCCCCCCCCCCCCGGGGGGTAGTCAAACTTGGGTATCAAAATTATCAGAAATCCTAAGTCAAAGTTCAATGATAGTTTTATTGATTTTTTTTGCAGAATTAGGTATACATTTGCATTGAAAAGGGGGTTGTTACAGAGTAGGCACTTGTAGGGTGTTATTAGGGGAGAGGTGCTATGAGTCGGAATACGGTACACAGGTTGTTTCATAGCGTCATGCCGCTATGTGCTGCTTGTTGAACATTGTAACCATTTCAAAGTTTTTTTCCAATGGCTGTGACATGGGCAATTGAAGTCATCCTCCCTGAATTCTGCCCGCTTGGCAAAGCAGTGGCTTGTGGCAGTGGCGATCGATTATCAGCAAGATGCTGCTTGCCACTCGGTCACCTCTGACGTTTCTGTGCGACGCACACATAGAAATATCATCAAAGCATCGTTACGTGCAAGAAAGACGATGACACTGTGATGAATTGGAAAACTGGAATGAGACTGTCTTCTACCTTTATCCCATTCTCCTGGTGAGATGCTACCTCATATCAGACATCAATTACTTGGTTCTATTTGTAAATTATTCTTAGTGAGATTATTCTCTAGTTCCTTGGTTAGTTGGTTCATTTAGTAGGGAGAGATCAATACCACACACACACAAACACACAGTCGATGACTTTTTCAACCACTATAACCAAAAACAAGGAACATAACATGTACGTTAGCAAGAGTTAGGAAGTGATTATGTCTTAGCAAAAACATGCATGTGTAGGCCAACCTTTCTTTATATTTTTAAGTATTTGGTACAAAATTGATAGCTTACCCCTAGGAAGCTTTTGTACTCACGAGAGGAAACTGCAGTTGGCAGAATGGAAACTAGTTGTGAGCCATGATAGAAATTTAAAACCCAAGATTTTCAAAGGGCACCGGGTGTTATGTCCAGTCATAAATGTTAATCGTACAGGTTTAGTAGGGACATGTTTTGACACAACATGAGTGCTCCAATTCAAAGAAATCAAACATGAAATCTAGGATAATTAAAGGAGAGCTTATGTATGTTTCAAGGTTCAATTACGTTGTCTCAAATAAACTTAAATTTGTATCAAAAACTTTATGGCTGGGACTGGATTCTCACTTGATGTGTTAAAAAGTCATTCATTCGTCTGTTGCACTCCTAACGATCCATGTATCAGGACAACACATTGAGTCATTGGGGCAATCTACACGGAGATCAGATCCAGATCACATGAGACCGTTTAAAACGCCACAGCGCAGTGAGTGTGAAAGTATGGGGACCTTGCGAAGGTGTGAAGTCTACAAATGCTATAAGCGAAAATTGGCGATCAGAGAATACTTTACGCGTAACGTAAAAGTACACGCTTAAAGTGCAGGGCGACCACTAACAAGCGATGTACACCACCATACACCATTGCAGATTCTGGATCAAGTTGGCGTTGCCCGCATAGATGCAAACTGGGAGAAAAATCGGATTGATTGGATCGCACTGCCATTAGATTGCCCCCACTGCCTCAATGTACCCCACTAGTAGTACTCTGTGTCTACTTGGGAGAAGAAGAAAGAATTGCAGCTACTCTTACTATCATATTTGAAGAAACCATCCATGTAATTCTTGTGAATACTGCTAACAGCAGACCCTTAATTTGCATGTGTATTTTCTTAGGAACTTCCATTCAGGCCCTGAAATAAGGTTGTGTTGTGTGTTTGTCATTCTGGTTTTATAAAGCAGAAGTCTATTTGTGTGTTGTTGTAATTTGTAATGTCGGCGAGGAGATTGAGGGAATTGATGCCTTAAAGGGATACTATGACATGAAGTAGGGGAATTTTATAGGCCGGTGAAAACTTCAAAACTTCAAAGACAAAAATTGTTAGATTTGAACAAAATTACAAAGTGTCTTAAACTCTTGTGAAAAAATTAAGCAGCAACTCGTAGAAAATAAGACATAATGTAGGCATTGTAACTTGTGGTATTTTGTTGAGGATGAAAATATTGTGAATTATTACCTTTTGTATGCTTAGTAACCTTGACACTAGCTGAGCATAAAAGGATATAAAAAGCTTGATTTCGAAGAATGATCGTATTTGGTCATGCACAAATTTTCGATATGAGTATTTATTGTACGGATTTTTGCCCAAAAAAAGTAAAGAAAAGAGGGAAACCCAATGTCTTTTTGCTTCAAAAATACCAGATGATGATGAATTATGTTTTTGACTTGGTGATTTGAATTATTATAGTGGTAAGCCAAACTATCTATTATCAGTTTCATGGAACATAATTAAAGTGGGACCAAGTTTCTGGGATGTTACTTGTAAATGACAGACGAAGGTGAGTCCAAAAATCACAGCATGGAAAAATGAGTGCGGACCTGGCCAAATGAGCTGTATTCATAATTCCCAAATATCGTAATCAACGATGCTATGAAGGAGGGATTTTGTCAAACTGTGCTTGATGGGTACTTCAAAAAAATGTCATAGTTGAAATATAGAATGGTATATAATGTCATGTCACTTGCCGTTAGTGAATGCCAATGTTGACATCATAACTTTCAAAGTTTTTACACGATGATCCAACAATGTTGATGAGTGGCAATGCTTCTCAGTTAACCTAAAGTAAACTCATGCCATCTACTATAATAATATGATATTAAATTCTTATAATGGGCGCAAAGTCACAAAGTGCTCAGGGCGCCGCGTGGAGGGGCTTAGGCTGCTGCAACACAAGAAGTAAATCCCAGAATGACAAGAAAGGCTTATGGAAAGAAGTCCGAATTTAGATGCAGGAGGAAACATAAGTTCTCGGAGAAAATCTGTGAGGATGGGTTAGATCAGGAAACAAATTCACATACGACACAATGGTTCCGCAGGGAATCGAACCTCGGCCTTTATTGGTAGAAGGAGAGTGGATGAGCCCACTACACCAAGCCTCCCTCCCTGCAGTAGTGATTGAATTTATAAACAAGATGATGTTTGTGCCTGCGGTCACTGCTAACTTCTGTGCGACTGCAATGAAGTAAAATATCACCTTGAAAACTAGAATAAGTCTTCATCTTCCCTCTTCTTCCCATTCTCCTGATGATTTCAAGATTTCCAAAGATATTATTTCCCACATACATGACAACATTCACAAATATATAAATACATATAAACACGTTATAATATAACAATTGATGTGAGGAGATGACCAAAAGGCCAAGAAAGGCAAGAAGGACAAGCACAGAAGAGCTGGCCCCCCCAAATGAAAAAACTTAACTTGTTCTTATAATAACATTTAAAATAAAAGAAAAAAAAAACACTTATAGAATACAATAACCAAAGGGAACACAAACAGAAGCTCCAAGGGAAATATTTATAGATAAATTTGCTGATGATGATAGCATATTTATATTTTTGTCTGAATCTTTTAAATTTGAAGTTTTTGAGATTATCTGGGATGAGTTCCACAGACTTGGTCCACTTGATCTGACTCCTTAGAAGCAAAACTAGTTTTATTTTTCTGCAAATTTTTAATTATTAAAACTTTTAAGCAAAATAAAGAAATACTAACATAGAGAAGAACATAATATCATGAAAATTGATGGAGGTTATTGGGTGAATATTTATATAAATATTCCCAGTTCTAGTTGAAAATCTTCATATACATTTAGACAATTAAGTTCTCTAAATGAGCGTACGGTGACTTCTAAAGTGAACATTACAAATATTCGGACAGCCCGTTTGTATTCAAACAATATCCAGGTAGGTATGCCGAATACCCAAACAATATTCCATATTTAAATCGGTGGTAAGATAAGGTACAGTATTAAGGAACGCAACAATTCGTTTTGGGTATCACAGTGTTTAACGTTTGGTCAGCATACCAACATTTCTAGATAATTTTTGAGGATAGCACTAATATGTTCCTTCCACGGTAAATCCCGTCAATTATAACACTAGGAATGTAGTTATCTACCCTGTAAGATGTGTACCATCGAGTGAAATAGTAAATATTTTCATATTTGCAAGTGTTGTGGCGGGTACCATAATCATAACATTGTTTCTAGCATTTACTGACAGTTTGTTCGCTTGAACCAAATTGAACTTCTTGGGCTCCCTGTTTATTAAATCACCTTACTTCCAATTTCCATTATTTGAGTACCCCAACAAAATAGTAGTTCATCTGCAAAAAGTATAATAAATTCCAATATTGAGTGATGTGGTATTTATAATATCATTGATAGATAATATAAACAGGGTGGTTTCTTCTTTCTCTTATTAGATAGGTTTGGTGGTGAACCTGGCTCCTCCCCCGGCACACCCCAACATGTTATGTCTTTGTTAGATCAGATTACATGACTTATAAGATACAATTGGCTTTCTATTTAGAAGATAGATAGTTTTTGAACCATTCCAATTTTAAACGTTACCAATCCCATAATGCAAATTTGTAAATTTTAAAGTAAAATGTTATGATCTATGTATCAACGCCTTAGACAAAGCTAAGTATATCAAACAGGGGTTTCGATTGGTTCTACTGAACTATTAATTTTATCTATAATTCTATAATTGCCATGTAAGTTGAATGGTTCTTTTTAAAACCGAATTGTTTGTGATTAAAATGCTGTATTGTCATATGTTTACACATCTATGAAAACCAAGTCGTTCAAGTATCTTAGAAAAACCGGGCAAGATCGAAATTGGTTGGTAGTTTGAATAAATATCGGCATTATCTTTCTTGTATATTGGTATAACCTTTGCAGTTTTTAATTCATTGGAAAATTTCCGGTTGAAAATTGAAAGGTTAAAAATCATAGCAAGTGGCTTACTGATTCTTGCGGTTCGCTTTACAATATAATTGCCGATGTATCATGGCCTGAGCTTGTTTGAGTTCAAATTTACTAATGATTTTAAATTATTTCATCTCAACAATGGTGATAGATAAATACATTGGAGTTGGTTTTTGAAAATAATCTAATATTTTTTGCAGAACTATTTATATTAGAAGGAGGTAGGGCCTATGGTGGTCACCTTGAAACTGAAATAAGTCGTCATCTTCCATCTTCTTCCCATTCTCCTGATGAACACTGCTATCACTACATTCGGCATACTGATCACCCGAATATCTGTTCTACCGATTACAGATGATAAAATTTCAAAATCGGGTTATTCCGATTTTGATTTTTTGTGTCATTGTTTTTGCATATATCGCAATTTTCGCAGCCAGAAGCTGCCAGAAAGAAGCAGACGATTAGGTAAACCATAAAACGGGCGAAATCGTAAGTTCGGAACAACATGATACTAAAATAATAAATTGATTGTTCGATTTCGATTTATTTCACCGTTTGGCCATCAGTTGGAAACAATTTTAATTCAAGTTTGACGTCTTTGATATTTAATTTTATCGGATAGAAAATCTGATAAAAAATGAGAATGTTGCCGATTCCAGATCAGATACCGATCAGGTCATACTCGGACCGATTCAGAATACGAGTCTGTCTAAATTAGTTCCTGAATGAGCTATTCTCTGGCCATTGGTAGTGGTTCATTTGGTAGGGGATGCATACACACACACAACATCAATTTACTTTTTGAACCCCTATAACCAAAACAAGGAAGTAAACTATGTCCGTTAGCAAGATTAGGAAGTGAATTATGTTTAGCAAAAAAACACCTGCATGTGAAGGCCAAACTTTTCTTTTTTTAAGCCACTTTGTACAATTGGTAGCTTATTCTAGGAAAGCGTTTGTACTCGCAAGAGGAAAACTGCCAGTTGGTCAGTATGGAACTAGTGCTGTCACTGATAGCAGAATGCTCTTAAACCCAAGAGTTGTCAAAGGGCACCTGGTGTTTATGTTCCAGTAATGTAATAAAAACAGGTCGGACTGTTTTGACACAACATGTAGTGCTGCAATCAAAGCAAATAAACATGAAATCTAGAATAATGAAACAGAGAATTTGTTGTGTCAAGGTTCCATTACGTTGTCGCAAATAACTTAAATTGTATCAAAAACTTTATGGCTGGCTTCTCACTTGATCCAGATCACTAATCCAGATCACGGGGGACTGTTTAAAAAAACCCACGGCGCAGTGAGTGCGAAGGTGTGGTGACATTACAAAAAGCATTGAGTATAACAAGCTACGCGGAACCTGGCGAAGAAGGAATACTTTACGCGTAACCGTAAAAAGTTGTGCTTAAAGTGCAGCAACACTAACCAAACGTGTACACGTATGTACGCGTTGCAGATTGGACAAGTGTGGACGTTGCCCGCGTAGAGGCAAACTGGTTAGAGCAAACCGGATTGATCTGGATCTGCACTGCATTAGAGTGCCCCACTGCCTCAGACGTACCCCTGATTCTGAGTAGGTACTCGTGTCTAACTTGGGAGAGAATATTGCAGTACTATAATATTTGAAGAAACCAGCCTTGTAATTCTGGTGAACATTTGACACATCAGACACCTTAATTGCATGTGCTATTCTTAGGAACTTGACATTAGGGAACTCAAAGTGCCCTTCCTGTTTTCATAAAGCAAGATGTCTATTTGTGGCGTAATGTCTGACAAGGAGATGGATACCCTTAAGATACTTGGACATGAAAGTTATGAATTTTATGGCTGTAAATATTACAAATTCATGAACCAGAAATTGGTAAGATTTGGCACAGCATGTTCAAATTGCAAGTGTCCTTTAAATTCTTGTGAAAAATTAAGCGTCAAACTCATAGAAAATCAAGAATATACATAGAATTTGTAACCTGTGTATTTGTTGAAGATGACATATAACTTTGTATGCTTTAGTAACATTGCACAATGTCCGAGCATTAAAAATGCGTAAAAAGTAATGATTTCCAAGAATGATTTTTGTAATTGTGCATGCTCAAAGTTTAATATGAATTTTTGTCATACTGTATTGTACCAAAAACAAAGAAAACAGAGAAAACCTAAGTCTCTGATGCGTCAATACCATGAGATGATTGATGATATTATATTTTGAATTGGTAAACTTATGTAGTGATGGAAGCATCATTAGGGGG
>JAMKCH010015248.1:0-45664 GCA_023653785.1 Ophioderma brevispina | reverse complement strand
GTGGTTTAAACTTTCCAAAAATGTGGTCTTTGGGTGACATTTTCAAAATACATGTCATGGGGTCTTTGGTGCATTTTCAAAATACCTGCATGGGGGTTATTTGGGAAATTTTCAAAATACATGGGGTCTTTGGGTGGACATTTTCAAAATACGGGGTCTTTGGGTGACAGCCGTGCTGAAAATTGTGGGTCTTAACCTCTTTGCGTGCGGCAAGGGAGTATACTCGCACTAAAGATTGATTTTGGTAATTTTTTCTTTTCTTGTATAAACATTTCCAAATTATTTATTTTAATGAGGCCGTGAAAATGCATTTAAATGAGTAAAAGAGGACATAGCCTTTGTTGTTCGTTTTTAGATGGCATCCCAAATGGAATATTTTTAAAAAATTTTAGTTGTTTCCAATCTTGCAGTTTTTGTGTTATAACAGAATTGCTCAGCGTGCAAATAGTTAAAAGCCTTACATACCCGTCACATCCAAGATGGGAAGGCCCCCCCGTATGGTAGTTAGTACCAGAAAATATGGTGCATCTCATGCCCCCTCATGTAATCAATTTTCTTGTCCCTACCTGATTATAGTGTGCAACTTGTCAAAAAATATACACCCCACAATTAAAATTTATTCGGAAGTCGGCCGGCAAGGGGAAACTCCATGAGCTTAAAGTTTTGTACACGAAATCAATAGGATGTTTATTTGTTTGTTTGTTTGTTTTTTTTTTTTTTGTTT
Source organism: Ophioderma brevispina (assembly GCA_023653785.1). Lineage (NCBI taxonomy): Eukaryota > Metazoa > Echinodermata > Ophiuroidea > Amphilepidida > Ophiodermatidae > Ophioderma > Ophioderma brevispina. The sequence continues at coordinate 44,940 of JAMKCH010015248.1, read as the reverse complement.
TTTTTGACATAACACAACAAATGTGAAACTGCCATCGTGATTTGGTCAGAAATTCTGCCTGAGGTACTTCATACGGTTTGGCAAATTGTTTTCCAAGAAGTACCAATCAAAGTCGTTCTCATTGGTAGGCAATACACAATAGCCAAACATGGACCGATATACTAGAGGGTCAAGCTAGAGACAGGAGGACCAATATGCTAAAATTGTCGTTAATCGGCATAGCCTGGTGTGGTTGCGGTAGTGTTGGGCCACTGTGTCACTCTTCATCAGTGATCGGCCCGTGATCGCTTCTGTTTCAGTGACCGGTGTGAAAGTAATCATACTCTGGCATGTAATCATAGTCCGGGCTCCATAGATGACAACGGAGAAAGCGTGAAACTAAATGTTGCTTGAAGAAGTCGAATGATCGCTTGCCCTATTGTTCACCCATTGTCCCGGACTATGAGCCCGGAGTGAATATATCTCCTGCCACAAGGTCCTGTTTCAGTGATCACTCCCTTTACTCAGCGCGGGCATCCCAATAGTAACATAATAGCAAGCAACTCTTTTGTCCTCTTTCAAAGCCAGGTGGCATTTCTTTTCAATAGTAGATAACTCTTTGTAAAGTAAAGTATTGACATGTTATGTAAGCACGGATTCGGGTCAATATAGTTATAAAAGAAACTCAGGAACTGGCAACCATACATTACATTGTTATGCGTTCCCGACATACAGTGCAAAATACCACCGTACTGCAAATGTCACGTGCTTTGTGCCATGTGACTAAGTCTAGCCATAATGAGTCACGCAGCCCCCCCAGGTCTAATTGTTTTGAAACCTACACCAACTTATTAATCTGGTCATGATGATTAAAAAAAGGTATAGTTGATATAGCTACAGTCATTAGTTTAAGGATTATAGGATTATAATGGTTCAAGGTCATCCTGGGGTAATTCTGTGAGAGTGCTCCAATTTTGACGAAACTAGTCCTAAATTGTGTCTTGCTATATCCTATAACAGCAAATGCATATTTGTTTTGCTTTTGACATTTTATTATGTAAATTAGATGGTAAGTATTAATGAACCCCATAGGATATGTAGACCATTGTTACATGTTGACCTCTAATTACGTGATCAAATGGTAAAATGAGTGCAAGTATTACATTCCCTGGTCCTTTGGGACTATGTGAAGAATGTGGGACCATTTTGAAAAGAATTGGAGGTTTCTGAAGATGTATCCTAGGATGACCTTGAACCTTTATTGCCCTATAACTATTAAACTATAATACACAAATAGGGCAAACTAGGGTATACCTTTTTTAATCCTTAGGACATGGCTAAAATGCTGGTATAGATTTCAATACAATTATACCTGCTTTATATTTCCCCCCTGTCCAAACCTTGCCTCCCTGCAAATGCATGTTCCCCACTACTTATACTTCTAGAATTTTGATGTTATTCTCTTTATCATTTCTAAGTATAACAATACCAAAATGATTTCTGTTGCAATTATTTTGAGGTCAAACCATTATTTTATGTAAATTTCTGCACTATACTGCAATTTGCACTCAATTTATTTACTGAAATGAAATTTACGGTTCTTTTCACAAAGATTTAGTTGGAAACATACCTAAAGGTCATTTTGTGTAATTCATTAAACGTCTTTCCTAATTGAGATCACAATTTCGCAGTTCTCGGCTTTAGCGCTCGCTATATCAAAAGAATATGAACTGTTGGCCTCTTTATTAAAGTGTACTAACAGGCTAATTTTTAATTTAAGTATGTTTTAAAAGATGTCTTTGCGGTCTGAAAGAAATAATATCTACTTCAATATTGATTGCCTTATTAGCAGAATTAACTAATAAATGTTGCCCATGGAGGTCGCCATGTTCGGCATTGGTGACGTCGCTCGGCATTGGTGACGTTGTATGACGTTGTAAGTCAATAGATAAAAACAGGTGCCTAAGGAATGTCTTGGGTACTCCTGGTCAGAAACAAATCGGGATTATAAGACCAGTTACACATCTACGTCCACTTTTCTTTTGTTGACTGCCAACCCTGCCTCGCAATCGTTATGTTGCCCATAGTATTAAAACTACTAACAGATCAATTACAGCGTGGAACAGTCAGGCCGGGACATAGGTCAAGGATACCCGGCCCTAACATGTGTACAACCATGATGTTAACTGGTTCTATAGTGTGTCCGTAGAAAGGCAGTAGTAGAGAGAGTAAGTAACGATTCGATTTAAAAACGGGGCGGATTCTTGAACAGAATATAGCTGAAAAGATTTGGTTATGGCATTCACTAATCTTTCACTGGCTACTTATTGCAAGACACATTATGTACTATATACCATCATGATTTCAATTTTTCTCGTGGGCCGATCAAAATGGATGCAATCATACGGAAGATATTATAAACGTTTTACTTGATATCAATAATATAGTGTCATTTTTCTGACTGAAAGACATTCAGTTGACACAAAAATGTATTTATAATATGTTGAAGCGCAAATTATATTATCCTGGCATTTCGCTTTAACTTTACAGTACCCATTTCCCACAAACCACATGGAACAACATATTGATTGTATGGCTAATACCTGTGTTCACCGTTGGAATACATAGTTGATATAAATTTGGATGATTTGAGTAGGGGATACAAAAATTTATCGGTCAAGCTATGAGTTTTGAAAATATTGTGCGAGTCGCGGAGCGACGAGTGCAATATTTTCAAAACTCATAGCGAGACCGATAAATTCTTGTATTCTGCGATAAAAATCATCCAATATTATCATTGTTATGTTTTCAGAATCTGACTTGAACCCAAACTAGTGAAGCAGGCTTGATCTGGCGTCAAGTTTAGAGTAACTAGATCTATAACATTAGTGAAAAGAAAATTTGGATACAAAATACCTCAAAGGAAGTGGAACAAGTAAACACCACTTATGAGAACTACCAACAATAAACACCAAATAAAAATGAACCAGTAGACACCAGGAATCACAAATGAAATGGAACCCAATTATTACAAGAAGACACCAGGAACCACCAATAAAGTCTCAACAGTAGACAGCAAAACCCAAAATCATGACACCCCTCAAAGAAATGGATCATCCCTAAAGTTTTTCAACCAATCAGTAGCCTCCCAGAAAAACTCATGTCCTGGTCTTTTAAAACTCATGTCATGGTCTCAGGTTCATGGTTTTATTGTCCATTAAGCTTTGTACAAATGTATAGGATGGAAGATCTGAAAACATATAATGATCAAAATCGCGCTTTGCGTTCTGGTCAAGTTTCACTTTTGTAAAATTTATGGGACGAGAGACGTTGCATATATCATACAAACATTTTGTAACATCCTAACAACTGGGGCGAACAACCTCACGGGGTGTGTGATGGCCTTCAAGCATGCTGCACGTAAAACTTCTTCCAATACAATTTACACATGAAGAGCGCCGCTCAGTACTGAAATGGTGACGTCATATTTCGTCGGCTGAATGCAGACAACGTAAGTGACATTTTTCGAAAGTGCGTTTTTGGTGGAAAAAAAAATTTTTTTTGAAAGAGAGGTATTTACGCATAATTTAACTATTGTGAAAATGGTAAGTGATTAAAAAGTTTATTTAGAAAAAGAAAAAAGAAGATAACGTATGTGTAATGCGCTTTTCCCGCTTAATGCAAGACCAACCAAGTGGCACGTAGTTGGTCGTGCATTGAACATTTTTGCCCCTTTTCAGTTGCAAGACCAACGAAAGTGGTACTTACGTTGGTCTTGCATTTTAACTTTTGCACTTCCAGTTGCAATTAAGACCAACGTAATGCACTTACTTTGGTCTTGCTTAACATGTTTTTTCAGTTGCAAGACAACGTAAGTGGCACTTCAACACAAAATGTTCTTCCTGCAAAAAAATTAGTCAAAATTCACCTACGTTGGTCTTGCATTTCAGCCGCGATATTTGTGATACAGCTGGGGGGGCGATTTGAAATTCTGCATGTGTGTTCGTTTGATGTTCGAGAGACCTTTTTAACTCAGGTTGGTCCAAAATCATATGCGCATGGATAATGGGAAAATTCGGTATGGTCTCGGCTCTCGGAAGCTGAAAACATAATTTAAATAAGACTTCCGTTGTTGAGTGTGGTGTTATGTTTATGTCAGTAACGTTGAGCCAGGATGTCAATCCCGGAAATCTAAGGATTGAAAAAGTACCCTAAATAATCGTTAGATTATGCGCGATATAATGTGACTGTGAGATGTACATCCTGTTCTTTCTTTTTTTTTTCTTTTTTTTTTCTTTCGGTATTACTTAGATCATTCTGACCACAGTGTCTCATTGCAAGGAGACATTAATTTTAATAACTCGGTGGGCCAGCAAAATATGCATGATATTTCCAGCAGTGTTGGACACAAGTTTTGAACTGGGAAATGCACGGGAGTATTGATTTGTGTCATAATTATATGCGCGACCGTGTTTGTGGGCCGCGGGTCAAGCATGTGTTGCATGACACGTACAATGTACACACAGATTTACGATTCGGTTCGGTGTCTATTAGGTCAGTCACCCGAAAGGTACTACACATGCGAGAACTGCCGTCGGGGACTAGCCGTAGGTGAACTTTTCACTAGAATCTTCTCTACAGGCTTAAATAGAGAGTTGTTGTTGCGCTGGCAGCCCACAAAAATCGGCAGGAAGGAAAGTTGCCCAAGTGGATGGAATTTACACCAGTTCCCAATACTCCCATTTGAAGGTCAAAGGCATGTAGGCTTATTACATATATGCATAATGCACGAGGCAATTAAAATGTGTGACTATCCCGCACAAAACACCCTGCAAAACTCTGTTCAGAAGTACACAAATCTATCGTGTCAAAATAACTTACAACCACATGGTACTATGGATTTATTGTCGCAACTTAATCACAATCATTACTCCTTATTTTTTAAACCACTTTTGGATAACCTGAGATTTTTTGACATCGTTTGTAGTGATGAATTTTTCCTCCAAGAGCACGAGCTTCCAATGGGCAAATATCTACAAAGATCAAAATGGGTGATTCCAATTGCTGTGTTATAGTTTTACGTTCAGTAATTCACGGCCTTCGATATTTTACTGTGCTGGATGTTTGAAACATTTAAAGTTTAAGGTAGGGTGTCCTTTATCTCCTGCCAGCGGTTGCCAGAATGGATGTTGTCATAGCCGATTCTGTTTGTCGTTTCTCGGCGTCGTCCGTCCTCCACCAACCATTGCCCATGCCCAGATCCCTCTTACAATTTTGATGACTCTTGCACAAAAACCAAAGTAGGTACACTCATCTGGTGTTAGGATTCAGATCTGCAGGTCAAAGGTCGTGAAGCAGCCCACAGCTTATAATTTTTTTCTTTCTTTCTGCTTTTATAATGCATTTTGAAATTATATGCCAAATCTCTCTTAACCTTGCAACTTTTCAAACACGTTCATGTCCAGCCTACTCTTGCAAACATCGCTGATAAACTTCACATTGTCACATGGTTAAAGTATCACTGGCCCAATACACGTCTAGGTGTATACAATTTTACCTTAATGACCCCCGTTAGCTTTAACACTGTTATTTATTTGGCCCAGCACTAGCAAATGAGGGGGACGTCGCAATTTTAACTTGGTATTCTTCTTTTCAAAATCGAGTATTTACAGTGCCACATTTCCGAGTTTAAGTCGCCCCCCCCCCTTTGTCTCTTATTGTCCGTATCGATTAAACCTCTGGATCGATCGTATCTTATAGATTTCTTTTTAAAAAGAAAATTGTGGGAAAAGTAATTCAACCACATTTCCAAAAATAATTTGTCTGTAATAACAAAATGTTCAAACATCTCAGCCCATAATATAGTGTTTATTAATTTGGATATGAAAAAGAACATTCCCAACACCAGCTAAGCATAATAATATAATGGTAACAGTATTATTTTTCAAATGACTATCTTTAATTCCACTATAGGAACAGCGCAAAAATAATTTCAAAGTATAGACCTTTGGGATGGCACTTTTTTCTGGTTTTACGGCATACCCTCACTTTCGATCATTGGTTACCCGATCATCAGATGGATGATGTTTTCATGGTCATTACCTAAAAGAGATGCTATATAGTATGGGGTCACGGCCAAGCCATTCCGAGCACGGGTCTGTACTCCGCAAATAGAGAGTGCCCAACCACTATGAGTAATGGGCGTAGATAACAGTAACAAATATTTTCAGGTGGGTAGCTTTGGAATTAAGATACTCAATCCATTATAGGAGAGCGTAAAAACCAAATTTTCAAATAGAATACTATACATACATCTCTCTTTAGGTGTAAGACAATGAAAAAAGGGAAAAACCATGAACGTCGTCTGATCATCTACCAAGGATCTAAAGTGAGGTGGTGCCTGAGGTTGAAACTCAGGGTAACGGTTGCCTTGCCAGAACAAAATCTGTAAAATCAGTAAACTAATTTGTTTTTTTGACTTCTACATGCGGGATCTTTCGTTGACAACAAAATTATATGAATTGATAAAGTTCAATGTGGTCATTTTAAAAAAAAAAGTGATTTTTTCGAGAATCTCGGCCTTCACCAAACAGCTGTTCTGTTTGTTCTGCCGTGTGTGTGGGTGATCTTTTGTATATCCCTTACGTCCCTAAGGTTAATACAGGGTCAATATTTCAAAACGTTCCTGATTGTGCTAAAACATATACCAATTTGTTTCATTCATCATAAGGATAAAAATAATCTCTAATTTGGCCCCTATTTACCTCCTATAGGTTTAATAAGCTTACAAGTGTTCAAGGATTTCCCTGGGGTGAAGGCTTAGAATGATTCGATTTTCATGGGGAAAAAAAATCTAATTCCAAACTCTTCTTCTGGTCGGGGGGGGGGGGGGGCTGCGTGACTCATTATGGGTAGACTTAGTCACATGGCACAACACAGGGAACATTTGCAGTACGATGGTATTTTGCACTGTATGTCGGAACGCATAACATGTAATGTATGGTTGCCAGTTCACTGATTGCTTTTATAACTATATTGACCCGATCCGTATTACATAACATGTCAATACTTTTACTTACAAAGAGTTATCTACTATTGAAAAGACATGCACCTGCTTTGAAGATGAAAACGATTTGGCTGTCTATATGTTTAACTATTTTGGAGGCCCGCGCTTCGCGCGGTCCTTCCCGCTGAGTCAACGGGAGTGATCACTGAAACAGGAACGTGTGGCATGAGATATAGTCCTCCGGGCTCATAGTCCGTGACAATGGTGAACAATAGGGCCAATCGATTCAGTCGACTCTTCCCGCAACATTTTAGTTTTTTCACGCTTAATTCCGTTGTCATCTATGGAGCCGGACTATGATACATGCCAAAACTATGCTTACTTCACACAGTGGCTAACAGTGGGGGTGGGGGTCAGGTGCCCCCCCTGACGACTTTGGCTGGTAACAAAAATTGCAAAAATCATGCTAAATCAGCCTTTTTTTTAATTTCTAACTTTTTTTGAGAAAAATTGGCCTTTGACCCCCCAATAGGAAAATTTCCCAAGACCGGGAAATTTGCCCCCTCAGAAGAGCGGGGCAGGCCCGTCGCCACTGGCTTTCACACCGGTCACTGAAACGAAGCGATCCATCGGGGCGACCACTGATGAAGAGGTGACACAGTGGCCAAGAGAGCTACTACCGCAGCCACACCAGGCTATGATTATAGCCGAAATTTTTGGCATATTGGAGTCGCCCTGTTCTAGCTGACCACCCCTCTAGTACATCGGTCATGTTTGGCTATTGTGTATTGCCTGCCAATGAGGACTACTTTTGATTGGGACTTCTTGGAAAACTATTTGCCAAACCTTATGAAGTACCTCACGCAGATTTCTGACCAAATCACAGATGGCAAAGTCTGCACATTTTTGTGTTGTGTTCAAAAAAACAAACAACAAACAACAAACAACAAACATCCTATTGACTTTGTGTACAAAAACTTTAAGCTCATGGAGTTTTTTCCCGTGCCGGCGACATCCGAATAATTTTTAATTTTGGTGGAGGTTTTTTATTTTTGAAAGTTGCACACTTAATCAATAGGGACCATAAAATTTGATTGACATGAAGGGGGCTACGCGATGCACAATATTGCCTGGTAATAACTAACCATACGGGGGGGGGGGGGCTTCCATCTTGGAGGGGGCGGGTATGTAAGGCTGTTAACTATTTGCACGCTGAGCAAATCTGGTTCAATAAGTTATAACACATAAGTCAGTAGTGGCCTTCGAGATTGCTTTCCAAATATTTGTAGGTCATTTTGGAGGCCATCTAAAAACGAACAACAAGGCTATGTCTTCTTTTGACTCATTTAAATGCATTTTCACGCCTCATGAAAATAAATAATTTGGAAATGTTTTAATAACAGAAAAGACAAAAAATTGACCAAAATTCATCTTTGAGCGAGTATACTCGCCTGTCCGCACGCAAAGTAGTTAAGACCCCAATTTTCAAGCACGCTGTCACCCAAAGACCCCATGTATTTTGAAAATGTCAAAACCCACAGACCCAGTATTTTGAAAATGTCACCCAAGAACCCCCATGCATGTCTTTTTGACATGTCACCCAAGACCCCCATTCATGTATTTTGAAAATGTCACCCAAAGACCACATTTTGGAAAGTTTTTTACCACTGTCACCTAAAGAACCCCTTTTTTGGGGAGAAAATTGTTGAAAATTTTCACCCAACGACCCTCTTTGATTTAGAGTCCTCGTGTCACCGAATGCCCTGGGTTTGGAGCGCCAGCCTTACACCATATCATTTTCATTAGTTGATCCGTCCCCCGGTATACGCTTACGTCGCGTACATATTACCTATACGATGGTGTTTACAACACAATACTGAAACGATACACCATGTAACATTGCATTGTACACGTTTACAATCGTGTAACACGATTCACTTGGAAACAGGGTAAGTTGAAAACGGCAACGCCAATTTTGCTTACACCACGTGCTACACATTAAAATGAGCAAGCAAAATTTAAGCCATTAAAACTAGGGGGGTCCACCTGAATGAAAAACAAAACTGTCATCTATAAAGACAAAGAGAACTATTTCTACATCAAATGGTGACATAAGTTCGTGGACACCCTCTAGAAGTTTTTGTGTAAAATATGGTTAAAGTTGCAGCAAAGTTAGCATTTTTGCATTGCGATGATACAACTCTGTGAGGGAGTATGGTAGTATGGCAAGTCGAAATTAATCAACGACCAGCATTGATTAGTCTCAGGTATGCTAGGAGTCACGCAGGCGGCGTACGTCTGGTCATACAATATCAGAACATGTGCACTGGCTCCACCACGGCACTTCAGTAATTCGGCATGTCTTTTGCAAGGCAAATATTACTAATAACCCCGTAGACACTGTGGACCTTTGTAATATTAGCCCTTTAATTGTAATTCAATCACAATATACATAGCAAACCATCACTAGTTACCGAGGTTTAGAAAACCGGGCGCATGCACTGCGGATGCTGTAATACAGTTAGAGCGCCCATGCCCAGCTGGGTTCAGGAATGTGACCCCCAAGTTCAAAGTCCACTCGATCGATATTTTGTCACATTCCCTGAACACGGCTGGGCATGAGCGTTCTCACTGCATTACCGCATCTGCATAATTGCATGCGCGCGGTTTTTCTAAACCTCGTTGACAAAACGGTCAGATAAATATCATTTTGAAAAGAAATAAAGCATTTTTAAATTTTCAGTATGACCTGAACATTTATTGAAGTCCCGCTATAAACTATAATCCTATAGAACAGGGCAAACTGTTTTTCACATCATTGTAAACGAGAGAAAGGCAATGGTTTACATTTAACACAAACACATCACCCTTCACATATTGACCCCTATGTAACGCTTACCACCTTTCAAACACTCCAAACCAAATTTTTCCCAAGAGGATATTGTGTGCTATAATTTTGCTCATCGGGTGCAAAAATCGCAAAAACAATCTCAGCAGTTTATCTCTATCCTTTTTTTATGTTTAAAATGTAACTTTTTGAAATCACTTTAGGACAGTTTGCTAAGTCGTTTGCATCATTTTTGGTCCCTCTTCGAGGCTGACCATAGATTTCGAAATATAATTTTGTTTGTTTTTAATTAAAAATAGCAACTAGAACTAAAGATAGCCACAAATGCCAATTCCAAAGTTTTGGAGATGAACGGATTTTTCGTTTCATGCAGCAAGCTTTATGTATAGTATAGCATTGCCATAGATCTGGGTATAAAAAATATTCTATCCTATTTGAGGACTTTGAATGAGCTTAACTATTTCCACACCTGATGTGGCAAGCATTATGTATATGCAAAAAAACACATTTGGTGGCGCCTATGTCCGTTACTTGGACATTTTTCTGGAGTCGTGGTACGTCAGGGTAGGGAATTTTAATTTTTAAACTACACTTTTCTCAACACATCCCATCAAGTCGAAGGGCCAAATCCAAAATTTCATGCTTAGTTTTTGAGTTCCCTGCCATATTACACTACAAACTACGCACACCTTGATTTTTTGGTAGTTTATGATACTACACAATAATTCAGAGGTGTTGCTAATTAAATTTTGTTTGCGGGTCACCTCGAAATCCAAGATGGCGGCCCAAAATGGCTGCCGCTTTTGGCTAACGGACAGTATTTGAGGGGTAATGTCTATGTGAGCCTCCAACACCTGTCTGGTTGGTGCTGAAGATAAAATTTAATTATTCTACATGATGATAGGCAACATTTTGAAGTGAGTTTTCATTGTTATCTACACAACATGTTTGGGGCCAAAAATGCATATTTTTGCCATTTTTTTCAAAAAAGATTGATGGGGACTAAAAATACGTGTCCCCCATGTATCAAAATTGGTCTTCATAATTGGATCAAGAAACTTCTCAGGATGAGAAAGGAAATTTGCCCCTCATATAACATACATTTTGTGTTGTGAAAAGCACCAGGATCATAGACAAGTTTACTTGAAGTTAGTGGTCAAGAATGAACGGGGTCTTAATCGCAAAAAAACGACATTTTTGCTCATTTTCTCTAAACACATGAACAAATGGTGTGTCCATACCATATAAAATGCTAGATGACAATTTTGATCACCTAACTATAATAATGTTTAATATCAGTGCTGCAATGGCCTTATGCATTCAATTTTTTGTGGATGTGGTAACATCATAAATCCAGGATGGCGGCCAAAATGGCCGCGGTTTTGACACAAATTACATATTTAAGGATAATATTGAAGATTACCTCCAATCATCATGTGGTTATGTATTTACAGCAAATACAATGTTCTACTTGATGTTTTCACTTTAAAAAACCTTCATTATTTTAATAGCCCTCATACTTAAGCCAACTGCGTGTAGGATAGTGTTTCAACCGCTGAAAGTTTTGTTTAATTCCAATTATGCCGTTTGCCAGATATGTGATAAAACTATATTTTGAGTTGGTTAGATTGTTCCCCCAACTTATGCAGATATTACACACGATTGAAACCAGTCATTTTTGTCCTGTCTCAGCTCTCTGTATTGTTCCTCCCAACTATATGCAAAGAATAATACAGCATAAATATCTGCAGTTAATAGGTGGTTCTTGCACTCCTTTGGAGGATGTGCAAATCCCTGACATTCATTCGTTTTCGTGCACCCACCATAGTTGGAAGTGCAACGGCATTGCAGTCGCACATGTATCCCCAAAACTCTGGGTGGGGGGGGGGGGGGGACTCCCATCTTGGAAGTGACACGTATGTAGGGCTGTTAAAACCCCGTTTTCAGGCAATCGTTGTACCCGAACAAAAACTCACCAAAGACCCCATATTTTTTTTAAATTATACGAATTTTTTCCGTAGTTAATTTATGCAAATTACACATACTTGATAATTACAAGTTAATACGGGGAAAATATTTTGCATCCGGGACGGTTTATTATTACGAACAACAATCCGGTTAGTTGTACCAGAAGTGAATTGAACATAGTGTGCATGCCGGAGTAGTCTTACATCAGCATATTTTCTCCAACTATAGATTTAACTCTGGAATTTCTTGGGGTAAATCATAGCATGAGATCCTATGTTGCAAATAAGTCCATTCATAATCCTGCATACTTCCACTATTCAATTAAAGGCCGACTCAGGAGATTTCCAGAGGGAGGGAGGGCACCCTAATTTTCAAAAAAATCGTGTTTTTGCATATACCATAAATGCTTGTCCCTTTGTGAATAGCTAAGTTCGACAGTCTTAATATAGAAACTACAACTTTGTTATGGAAATCAGTATGTGCTCAACTTTACATGAGCATTTGGTTAGACTGTTTTTGTTTTTATTTCCACTTGACTATCTTCAATTAGGACAAAAAAAATATATTTCAAAATCTCTGAGTCAAGCCTTGAACCCTCGTCTACCAAGGGGGGGGGGGGGGGGGGTGGGGGTAAACCCCCCTACCCAGTGAACTTCGCTCCGTTGCGCTAAAAGGCCAAAAACATTCGTTAAAAAGATTTAGTAATCGTTCTTATCCGTCCGGTCATTTAGCGAAAAAACAATGTGAAGGTAAGCGCTTCACGGGGTTAAGGTATGCCGTCAAGTCGAAGGGTAAGGGGGTGGTGCACCCAAGGATATTTTATGGTGAATTTTTGAAAATATTATGACAGCTATGGCCAATAAAACTCTACGTGTTGTTAAAAATAGGGCAATGCCATCATTTAGAGCTGGAAAACCGGCATGGAAATCCGATCTTCCTACGTTTTAGCGCAAAATTGGATTTTAGCCTATTTTATGTGGAAAAATGCCAATTGGCCGACTAGCGGATTGGTACGTCATTGTGACGCCATACTATGTATGTTGGTACTTATTTTGTCTCAATGGAAAGAGCAGGACATAGCTAGTATCCAACATCATAAGCATAGGTGCTTTATAACGAATTTCGAAGGGGGTGGAAAACCCCCCCCCCCCCTTGGTAAACGTGGTCAAAAAGGCTTGGTTTAAGACGAGGTTTAAGAATTTGCTAAGGAATTCTTGTTAAAACCGTGTTACAAAAGGCTTGGTAAGACGGGTTTCAAGAAATTTGCTAAGGGACTTCTTGAACCTTCATCTCTTAGGACCTTTCTAGGTACTTATCAAACTTGTAGGTGGGGCTAGCATTATTTTGAGAAGCTGTATTCGACTGTCAATCCTGGACTCTCGTTTTACTGATAGTGTAGGGGTATGTATCCACACACCCAATGAGCACGCTGTTGCTGAGGAAGGAGGAACTTTTTTATTATGATTTATCATTATTGTCTCCGCCAAATCACCAAACATTAATATAACAAAATTTCAGAATCTTAAATAATGGCAAAGCATACAAATAACAAATTGACGAGTTATTGGTGCTTGTGTTCCTGGGTTGTTTGACCAAACTTATCCAACTCATCACAGCACAGACTTTGATGTTTCCAGGCACACAATCTGGTGCTAGTGAATAGGAGAGTGGTCGAGTGGATACTCAAGAAATTTAGCAAATGGTAAAAACAGGTCATTGCAATGACAGCCATATTTTGAAAAAGATCTCCAGTGTATCGCATGTAAGTGCACACCCATCGTAATGAGCCCTTCTTTGGCTGGTAATGAAGTGAAGTTGAGTAGCGCAAGTTTTTGGCAAATTTATCGTATAAAGCTTAGTCTGAGGATTGCATGGTCTGCTATTCTGCTGCACCATAAGGAGAGCACTGGTTTTCCAGCATTTATCTTGCTAACTTTATTCATGTTGGTCAGGTTCATCCGCAGAAGTTTGCAGTCTCTGTGTGACAAATTGGGTAAGTGACATGTTTCCTTTCCTTTCTCATAGGATTCAAGATGTCATTGTCAACTATGCCGAGGCCTGGTTACCAGAGCAAGTGATTAAAATCATAATGAACAAGGCCCTGCTTACCAGACGCAGTGATTAAAATCATATGCAAACAAGGCCTCAAGATAGTTGTAGACAGGGCACCACAGAACCCAAAATGTTTGTGATACCCTACAATCTCAATAAAAAAATGCTGATCGAGGCCGAATGGAATCAGTCGAAGCAGATTCGCCACGACATTTGCTAGCCCCAAAAACGAGTTGACAAGCAATCAAGAAGTCCCTAAGAAACAGAAAGTTCAAGGAGTCATCTTGCCAAAATTCTTAATTGAAGAGGGGAAAGATTACAAGTATGTTAGGATTATAGATAGACGTGATCTTTTTGCAACATCGGGATCCACATGCTATGAATCAAAGCTAGTATGCCCGGAGAACAGGTATGGATGAAATGCCGAGAAGAAGAAATTCAGAGTTAAAGTATAAGTTGGAGGAACCTGATAAAAGACTAATTCCTGCATGCCCAACTTGCTTCACTTAAAGTACCCCAAGCATAGAGGTTTTTAGTAATATTTTCTCAGGAACCAATGTCAGGTATTGGCATCAGCTGCTTGTGGACTGGATGGATTCAAATAAATGTCTATTATGACTCAAACTGCATCTAGCAATGTCACGCCCATTGGAACAAAACGGTGAGAATCGGTGAGTGTGATGGGCTTATAGGAGCTCATCCCAGTGACAGGCAGTGATAATATGTCTGCTTTCGAGGGCAGAGGGCAAGTTAGGAATTGGGCTTACTAACATGATACCAAATTCTTGAATACCCTTCCATCTTCCACACGGGAATGGATATGAATTGTAACAGTTCCAAGTGAAATGCAAATTGATTGGATGACATACTAATGACACCAATCACATGCTGATTGGCGGCTTTATTCAATCCGTTATCCTTAAAAACATTTGTTTGTCAAAGCAGCGGCCATTTGGCCGCCATCGGGATTTAGAGGTTACCGCAAAAAAATATTTGAATCAGCAAGGCCAATTGCAGCAACTGAAATCACACATTTATTATAGTTAGGGGATCAAATTGTACTATAGCATTTTATTGGATTGTCACACACATTTGTCAGTGTTTAGGAAATGTGCAAAAATGGCGGTTTTCGTGAGTAAGACCCCTCACTCTTAGAAACTTATAACTTTTAAGTTAAAATGCTATGATCCTGTGCTTTTCACACAAAATGCAACTACATGAGGCAAATCAGGATAAGTCTTGATTTCCAATTATGAAGAATAATTTTGAATATGGGGGAGAAACGTATTCAGTCCGCATTCCTTTTTTGAAAAAATGGCCAAAAATATGCCTTTTTGGGCCCCAAACGGTGTGTGTGGGATCACAATGGAAACTCCAAAGTTGATATTCATATATAGATATAAAGTTATCGTAAATATGACACCAAGAACAAGGTGATGGAGGCTCACATAGGACAGTACCCTCAAAATACTGTGGTTAGCCAAAAACGTCGCCAGGCCATTTTGGCGCCGCCATCTTGGAGTTCGAGGTTGACCCAACAAATTTAATTAGAACTCTTGATTTTGTGTATTGTTATAAAAACTACCAAAAATCAAGGTGTGTGCTAGTTGTAGTGATATGGCAAGTAACTTTGCTATTTGTTGATTTTGGGCCCTCAACTTATCCATGCAAACTGGAGCTTTTATGGGCGCATTTTGTCACAATTTTTCTACAAACACCAAGTAACCCCCCCCCCCACATTGGGCATTTTCTGGCACAATGCAGAAAGAAATTTGATTCTGCTTATACCTTTCACTTTATTAATGTTCGGGTGATTCCGGCCATAATAAAAATTCCATGACAAAGGTTTTCAAGTAAAAAAGGTCTGGGGAAACTTTATATAAATAGTACACATTACAGCATCTTGATACATCAAAAACCTAGCCATGCAGGTGTTGCGAGGTGTAATAATTGTCAAATTTTGCAATAAAAGGAATGTTTACAAATCCTATGTCTAGTTTCTCGGTGGTCAACACCCAGGTATCAAACTTGTATATAACGTGGATTAAAAGAACCGCCGTGTCCTTGTGGTTGCCAGTTTCAGGAAACCTGGTTTCTGGAAGGCAGTTCTATAAGGATTATTGTATAAGAGTGTTTGTGTTGATAGTGTAGGCTCTATCGCAGAGAAGGATTCGTCTACATGGATAGTAAGGTTAAATTTATGTTCAAATATTATTATTGTTGGCTTTTTATGGAGATTTTTGCTAATTTTGCATTGTTCTAAAGTTCAGCTGTCCAGAACAGAAACAGAAAATCAATGGTGGCATTTTTTAAATCGGAATAGAAGCATGCCATGTTGGATTTCAAAAATGGCCGCCATTTTGAAATTCAAAATGGACGCTAGGGAAGTTGTTTTTAGATACCATCTATGCCCATGTTTTCCGGGCCCAGAAACCAATAAGAAACTTAATAACAACAATGGACGTGTGGTTGTGGAAAGCCATCTTGAATTTCAAAATGGCCCGCCCAAGGGGAAGTCATTATTTGCCCACATTCCGGTCACTTAATAACCAGTAAATTCATGATTGTAGTGTCTATAGCCCGATGCTATACCCATGTTTTAGGGTCCATAACCCAAAAACATTGTTAACAACAACGGAATATTTGGACGTGGCAGCCATATGGAATTTCAAAATGGCTGCCATGTCAAGAGTTTGCCTACACAAGGTAGCGAAAACATATAGTAGTGCAAAGTAGTACAGAGGGACCCCTGAAAAATGATAAGGTTCAAGTTAAGTAGTGTGGAAATTGTCTTTTAACCATGCGTTAAACCTTTAATCTGGCCTTTTCCTACACTGACAAACTTTGTTAACGTGGTGACAATTGAAGATGGCAGCCGGTATGGTTGCATTCAAAGATCTTAAACAGCTAGAAATGATCACAAATTTGCTCTATAATTAGTTTAACATCCATAAGGTTTGATAAGAGGGTAAATTTAAGTATGCGATAATTATATCTTCCAAAGTTGTGATATTTGAAGGTCACTCTGATATTTTTTGCTTTTAAACGTGCTTAAAATGCCAGATGGCGCCAAATGCATAACTCTTCAAAAATCTCAAAAACATCTGTACTATATTATATTAGTTTAACCCTGAAATTTACGATAAAAGTTTAAAAAGTACGAGAATGTCTTTAACCATTAGAAAGTCATATTTGGGCATTTTTAATTGGTTAAAAAATACCCATAATTTTAAGATTGGGTCAAACATTCTATATATGACAATTTAATAGGTTAACAGATCCTGAAAGATGCCATATGAATTTGTATGCAAGTTTAAAACAAAAGAGAAAACCAGATCATGAACTTCTAACAGTTGTATCAGAGTAGTGAAAGACAAATATCGTATGTCATTCAATTTGTATTTAATTTCATCAAATTTTTTATTATGTTAAAATATATATTACAGATATGGCAAATGATAAATTAAATATCTTGATGTTGCCATAATTGACCTTTATTTTGAATTTTAACATTTTTAAAAAAACTTAAAAAACCAAAATGTCATAAATCCCTATTAATGTTCAAGAACTTTCTCTATTTTAAAAACAATTTAACCTCCTTTTTGGCTGCTCTCCCTCCTCTTCCCACCTCCTGTTCTCCGGTCATTATAAGATCACGCTCTTGCACGGTCGGTGGGGCCATTTTGGCTGCCCATCTTGGATTTGTACGTATCCTATCCAACACCTAAAACAACCATCTGCTTTTCTTCCGACATCCTCTCTCATCTCACCCTACGGTGAATGTACACTTATGTAGGTAGGTAGTTCGTTACTGGATAGGTAATGGCAATTTAGGTTTTAAAGGTTTCAGGGTCCTGTTTTTAAACAAAAATGACAGGATATGATTTTTCTATATTTTGTACTTTAGTTTATCACTTTTGCTGGAACTTTATGATGATAAAACCAGAATATGTATCTGAACAATTCATAAGTTTTTAGTTGTTTCGAAGGTGGCCAATATGCGGCTATCATGAATGGTATGTTTGGCTGTCATAGTGGCTTTCTAAATAGCCAAGGCCATTGTTTATCCATATTCAATTCTTTCTTTGATGATTTTGGATGCTATACCTAAATATATATTTATATTACAGATATATGACAATTTGTAGGTTTAAAGGTCTCCGAAGGGGTTACCACCTGAATTGGAGCGTGTTAACAAAAAATACCATGGATTTTAATGGTCAAAGGCATAAGAGGCCAAGTCCTATATTCTAACAAAGGGATAGAAGGACACCAACTACCTCTCTATTCCACTCCTGAAAGAGCTCCAGTGAGCATGTTTTCTCTAAAACTGTATGCTCTTTACAAGGTATTTCTGGACAATGCCGTCATACTTGTCCGCATACGCTCTCTCCTCTCTTTTTATATTCCTTGCAGGCCAGTCTTGCTGTCTGAAGAGACTAGACGCCTCCTCACTGTCCTCGTACAAAAAAAAATTCAGTGGGTGACAGGGCTTTTAGCAATGCAGCCTTGGCCACTGGAACTCTTTGCCAATCTCTGTTTGCCACTCCGGGTCCACCGTTACTTTTATGAAAGCAGTGAAAATACTATTTCCACAGAGTTGAGTTAGTCCATGTATTTTTTTTTTTAATTGATTGTCTTCCTGTTTCTAATACTATAGATTAGATGATTTGTTTTATACCTCAAGGTTCATTACTCTTAAAGCTATCCATATGTATCGCGTTGAGAGGCCAAACGAATGTCCGTTTTTTTCAAAATATTTGTAAAACCTTTCACCTTAATTAATAAGGCACTATACTCAAATGATGTTTGTCTTGTATTGAATATCACATCTGTCGTTGATATAATAATATATAACAACAGTGTTGGCCATTTAAGAGTTTTAAAAAAAATCTTGGAGACGGCAACATGACCCCGATCTCTTGAATTGGAGCATGCTAACTAAGCACTATTATCAGATTGGACTTTCAATAAGAACCTATATCTCAATTATATTTAACAATTTTTATTATACTTTCTGATAATGTACACTAAACCTATGACAGATTATTGGTAACTAAAGGTTAATAAAAGGATTTGTAAAGGTTGCCACATTGGCCGACCATCCTTAAATTGTTGAGCTTGTTGAAAACGAAATTACCAGTAATAGTCTACTAACTAACAGCATACAGGTAACGTCGACATATCAAGACTTTTCAATTTGGCACATTTGCTAACATTTTTTGCCAGGTAAACTGGCTGTAACATACACTGCTATAAATAACGCGCCATTTTGAAATGTAGAGGCTGCCATAAAACCAAGTCCTATCCAATGTTGCTCTAAAATACTTATTTAATTTCTAGACCATTAAAATGGAATATAAACACTGGAATCGGTGGCCTCTAACCAGTGTCTAACCCGGGATATTTGTTAAAAGCAACTTTATTTTGGCCGGCCATTTTGAAATTTAATATACCGCCAAAACCAAATGATCTGATCTGTTCAATTATCTGATTGGATTCCTTGACCCTTACAACTGGGTATAAGACAGACCAGATATGCTTCTAAATACTAGTCCTCAAGCCCGAGTATATGAGCAACAAAAATTGGCGGCCATTTTGAAGTCACAATGGCCGCCATAGTTGGAATTTTAAAAAAATGCACATTGATTTTCTTATTTGGTGAAGCCATAGCTTTCAGAAAATGTATAGTTTTTCCTAATCTCCATAAAAAAAGCCAACAAAATTACCTAAGGAACCTGACTATGATTCGAACGGGCCATGTCAACGCCCTTCTGTAATGAAATCCTGACTTTTAAATGTTTGCCCATTGGTCAATAACCAATGACCTTTGGTATATTTATTTTCCCTGAATATCCGGAATTGAAGCACCACAGCAGCTGATATCCCACCGTCATGGCCTGGTTTTTTAACACTCCTGGTTACCAATGCAAGGAATGAAACTCTAGCTATATATTGTAACCAGTGGCCAAATCAGTGCCAAAATGACGCTATACAACGTCGTAATAAACAACATTTAGGCCCTATACAGCGCAAAATAAACAAGAAACTCCGTACGTGCATTGGTTTTTAATTATATATGAGAGTTTTATAGGGAGGCTTTAACGTTATAAACGTTCGCATTTAACGTTATAATACACATATTTTTGACCGAGCCACAGCGAATGTTAAACAACGTTTCATATACAACAATTCGCCGCGTTATACACGTGCGGACGTGTTTAATGTCAACTTCTTGATTTACACCTTGGGTGCGCGCATTTTTAAAAAATTTACGCCCGTAAAATTTTTACAACCACCCTTACCACCCCCCCCCCCCTCTTGTACCACACGCAACAGAGTTACGCTGGCATACATCCGGAGGGGGCACTTATCATTGACAAGGGGGTATCCTCCGTGTCCAAGCAATCAAAAAGCCCCTAAATACGTATTTCTTCGAGGCGGAATTTTCAACCCCTAAACACGTATCACCCGCGCAAATTAGCTACCGCTAAACACGGAGTATATGGAATTTTCGGCCTTCGCGCCCATACCAAGTATCATTATGCGCATTTTGCATACCCAACAAGTATTTGTCTTTCTTTCTCCGATACCCTAACCAGTAATTGATGCAATTATTACCCCTTTAATACGTCAAAAACCATATTCGTTCAGTGGTACTTTTGCACGAGAGTTTTGTCTTAGCTTGGTGTATAATTCAGAAATAATGGGGAAAGTTAATGTTTTTTCAGCCAGGATATATTCAGCCAGGGTATTTAAAAGGGGAAAGGCATTTTGAGCCAGGGGCTTATCCAACAATTCTCAGGACGGCGTCACGACTGTCGATGAAGTCACATATTGCGCTACCACTAACAACGCGGGTGGGGGGGGGGGGTTGTCCCTTGCTATCATATTATCGCGTTTAGGCCAACAGAAATTCCTTTTTGTAAACCGCTTTCACACCTTAATTAATAAGGCACTATAGCAAATGATGTTGTATTGTATTGTATATCACATCTTCGGTGATAATCCAACTTATATCACACAGGTATGGCATTAGAGTTTTAAAAAATTCTTGGAGACGGCAATTATGACCCCATCTTGAAATTGCGAGGTATGCTAACTAAGCACTATTATCAGATGTGCCTTCTAATAAGATCTATAGCTCAGATTATATTTACAATTTTATTATACTTTCTGGATAATGTAACTAAACATATTACAGATCTATGGTAACTAAAAGTTAAAGATTTGTAAAGGGTGCCATATTGGCCACCATCTTAAATTGTGAGCTTGTTGGAAAAAACGGAAATTACCAGATATAGTTTCTACAGCCATGACAGGAACCGACATATCAAGACTAACAATTTGCACATTATAACATTTTTTGCAGCGTAAACTGTCTTAACATACCACTGCTATAGCGGCCATTTGAAATGTAAGATGGCTGCCATAACCAAGTCATAATCCAATGTTGCTATCAAAATACTATTGAATTTCTAGACCATGAAACCATGGATAGAAACATGGACTGTGCCTCTACCAGTTTCAGAAACCGGGATATGGGTAAAAGCAACGTTATTTGGCGGCCATTTTGAAATTGAATATAACCGCCAAAACAAATGATAATCTTGTTATCATGATCTGATTGGATTACTTGACCCTTAAAACAGGGGTATATAGACACCAGAATTATGTTCTTTTTAAAAAAAAAAAAAAAAAAAAAAAAAAAAATGGCGGCCATTTTGAGTCCAAAATGGCCCGCCCTAGGGGAATTCTAAAAAATGCCAACATCTGATTTTCTTATTGGGAACCAAAGCTTTCAGAAAATGTACTAGTTTTCCTAATCTCCATAAAAAGCCAACAACAATTTACCTAAGGAACCTGACTATGATGTCGAACGGGCATTGTCAACGCCCGTTCTGTAATGAAATCCTGACTTTTTAAATGTTTGCCCATTGGTCAATAAACTAATGACCTTTGGTATATTTATTTTCCTGAATATCTCGGAATTGAAGCACCACACGGATATACCACCGTCCTGCCTGTTTTTACTCCTGGTACCAATGCAAAGGAATGATCTGAGCTATAGATTGTAACCAGTGGACAAATCAGAAAAATGACGCTAATACACGTACGTATAAACACATTTAGGCCCTATACAGCGCAAAATAAACAAGAAACGATCGTACTGAATTGTGTTTTTTATTATATTATGGAAGTTTTTATATGGAGGCTTTAACGTTATAACGTTGGCATTTAACGTTATAATAACTATTTTATGACCGAGCCCTCAGCATGTTAAACAAAGTTTCAATACAACCAATTCGCAACCTCCCCCTCCCCCCCCCCCATTATGCAACGGGTGGACGTTGTATCAATGTCAACTTTCCTGATTTACCCATTGGGTAGCGCAGTTTAAATATTTACCCCTGTAGAATTTTACCCCCTCCCTGTAGCCAACGCACAGAGGTACCTGGCCGACATCCCGGGGGTGGGCACTTCTCAATGACAGGGGTATCATCCGCGTCCAAGCATTCACAAAAGCACCCTAAATACGTTTTTTCGAGCTTGAATTTCACCCTACCCCCACTTATCAACAGCGCAATTAGCTACCCTAAACAAGTATATGGAATTTTTCGCCCCATAACCAAGTATCAGTATACGCAACTCTTGCATCCCTAAACAGTATTTGGATCTTCCCTACCCTAAGCAAGTAATTGATGCAATTCTGACCCCTTTATACGTAAAAACCCAATTCCATATTCTTTCAGTGTACCTTTTGCCCAGAGGGTTGTCTGAGCTTGGTGTATACTTCAGAAATATCTGGGGAAAGTTACTTTTTCAGCCAGATATATCCGAGGAAAGGTATTTAAAGGGGTGAAATGGGAAATGCATTTTGAGCCAGTGGTATCCAACAATTCTCCGGACGGCGGCCACGACTAGTCGATGAAGTCGACGATTAATGCCGCTACATACAAGCGGCGTGGGCGGGGGGGGTGGTCCCTGCAATCTTCATTTCCACCGCACATTTCATGCGAATTTGATTAGAATACTTTGATTGAAATTTGTAAGTGATTCTAGCAAAATATAGGTATGATAAATGGCTTATAAAAAGTAAAACACACTTGAGGGTTAAAGTGTCGCAGAGAATTTATATCCTATTACTTGCCTTCAAATCTTGTTCTTTCAAATCCCTACATTTCCAAAATCTGCCGCGCTACTCGCGGTAAAGAAACCAACACGTGATTTTTGAGTACAGGCCTATTGGTTTGAGATTGAAGAAATTGACATCTTTTGTGATTGCCTGATTTTATCACTAAACCAAAATCGTTCCTTATATCACCTACCATGTAACGATAATGATTTGAGCAATTAAACTCATAATTTTAATTTAAATTCAGCAATTTAGTTTGTGATTTTTCTTAAATAACATTTGGGACTATTTGGGTAGTGTATAAAATGAATTTTATCGCTGCGCTGCAAATGCGGAATTAAGTGCCGAAAATAACGTCTCTAAATGCCACCTTATTCCGTATCCTAAAGACCCATAGAAAATGTCTTGAAAACTAAATAAACCCCGAGTTTTTTCGCGAGCCACCCCGTGCCCGCTACGCAACTCTTCCATACACCTTTATGTTTAGTTCAAATAAACCTTCATGCATTAACCCTTTTAAAAAATATTTTACTGTTTTTATGCCGTCGATCATTGGCCTCTAATGCATTTTAACGTTAACTACTTACAAATAATCAAATTGTTTTTATCAAATTTGCATGAGAAAATGTGGTTTCGGGAAAGCATTGCTTGGTAGGGTTCCGCGCTTCGCGCGAGAGAAGAGCGTCCCCCCATCCCCGCGTCACTATATCAATAAGAAATATGCCATAAATTATTCGAACTGAGTAAAATCATTTTTTGTATTTTTAACATTATCAAACATATCTTAGAAGTATTTTTCGAAATTCCAAAAGGCATTTTTCTGAAATATTGCGGGGTGAACGGTCAGGAGTCCTAAAAATATTACCGGAAGTTAAATGCCGATTTGGCTTATTAATAGGTTATACCGTGAATGCTGTGTTCAGAAATTGGTACTCTCATAGTTTTTATCAATATGCTCAAGGCTGTCATATAAATTTGGTACAAAACTGCTACCACGCTTTGCAGGTTGTCCGAGATCATTCGATGGTCTGATCCTGGGTGGCCGATGGTGGGTTTGAAAAAACCCATGTACATCCGACCGAAACTTTCAGAAGCTCAGGTAAAACAGGTATCTACATGGAACAACACGACTCAAACATATCTTCGCAGGCACACCATATGTATGAATCAATATTTAAAAGAAAATATTTGACATTTAAATTGTAATCTAATTGATCAAATCTATATCGGAGATTTAAATAATATGATACGTTTGAAACAACACATCTTATCAGCCGAACTAAATGCTTGTGAGTTTGAGGTTTAAACACATCTTCAACTATTTAGACTTCTAAATAACTTTGAATAGCGCATGTGGTAGTGGAACAGAGCACTAAAGTACACATACATTAAACTAAATATCTTAGTTTTATCACAGCTTCACGAATCATATTTATACCCATAAACGCTTCTTTCAGAGAAAATATTAATATTTGTACTAATGGTTATTATGGTGGTTTCACCTTTGCATAAAATTCTGGCAAGAAATATTCAAAATGGTACATGAAAAATAGTTTGCACTTTTAGAAATATAAAAGGTTCTTCAACTGGAAAGTGTTCTCCAGTTAAAAATCATCTCTTAGGAAACCTCAGGAATATGTCTTCCATCAAATATCAGTGCAGAAAATATATCAAATACGGATCTTTTGTGTGGAAAGATCCTGTTTTGATTCTTCAAAGAGGAAAAAACTGAAGAACCCTCTTAAAATTGTAAAGTGTATCTTTGTTCAACTCGCATCTTTTCCACGGTAATGGTTTGTCATTACATCACAATCTTTGTCTTGAGATTATCTTCAATCAGTTTAGCTGAAGTAATCTCAACGAAGCCTCTGCATCGTCTTAACTATCCCGTTGGCTATTCTGTTGTGGTAGAATCTTTTAGTTCTTACCATGTCAGATAGCAAAGGACAACTTTATAAAGCATCACGAAAAACAAGCCTTCGACAACAAACATGAGTTGTGATAGTCCCGTCAAAGGGAACGATGCGGCGACTACCTCGGGTGAAAACGACTCGTAAATTACCTCGGCCGCTAGCAAAATACTCTTATTGGCTGATGCAAATGCGATGGCCCTGCAGCCTACGGGCGGCTGGTGAGCCAGGAAGCCTAGGAAGTAACCGTACCCGAATCCGAAGAGTGGAACCAAGCCGCCGGCCAGCCACTGCTTCCAACTTCCTTGGAAGGCAAGAGGAGCGAAGACAAGACGGAAGATGACGGAAGCTATTATCACAAATAATGGAATAGGACTGGCAGCCTAGAAACAGGAGAGAAAAAAATGAATAAAATATTGGGAATCAATGATTACAAGTAATGAGGAGGTTAAGATGCACAGGCACTGTTTATATTAATGTCCTTGTACGCACATAAAATCTTGCAAGTGCCATCTGTCCAAAATGCTTGTGTAACTCATATATGCGAAACCGTGTACTTTGTTTACAACTTCAGGTACATTAAAAATGTCATGTAGCATGCAAGCTCAGTCCTCAGTATCATGATGTAGTACACTATACTAACCGACAGACTCGTATCTTGACTTCATAGAATACATCATTCATGCACTGACTCCTAAATCCGTCTAAGGGTAGAGTATGAAAAACCCAAAAACTTAAAGAGAGAGACTTCATCTTTAGTACTACTGATGTTTGATTATTCTTGCATTAACTATTGGGGCTATATCTGTGTGATTTTATGTTTATGAATTGAGATATTGTTATGGACCGATTTCATTTCATGGACTGACTTCATTTATTGGTCTGTTTTTCTATCTTTTTTGTCTCTCTCACTATCTCGGCCCTCTCACAGCTCCTCTATGTGGCTGTCTCTATCTTTCTTTCTGCCCGTCAGCCTCTCAATATTAGTTTTAGTTTTAAAGAATATGTAAGCCTTTTTAGTTACATGTTGAACAGAAATTGGAAACCTTTGTCTTTTTCAGGAAACAGGCGTCCAGTCTTACGTATACAAAAGCGCGTGAAAAACCCTCCGCATACGTTAGTTAAACTCTTGGACTAACGCTTTTGTGATTGCAATTATATCAGAATTCAATATAAAAGTACAGTGCGCTAGTGTCATGCATTCAACTAGGGCCGATTTTGTTTTGTGTATAAATACAAGCCATTCAAAGGACATATTTATTCTATCTCAGACGATATTAAGTTGGA
Source organism: Ophioderma brevispina (assembly GCA_023653785.1). Classification (NCBI taxonomy): domain Eukaryota; kingdom Metazoa; phylum Echinodermata; class Ophiuroidea; order Amphilepidida; family Ophiodermatidae; genus Ophioderma; species Ophioderma brevispina. The sequence goes on along the minus strand of JAMKCH010015248.1, from coordinate 18,754 downwards.
TTCAGATGTACATTATAAGTCGCAGAATAATGATGGTGTTCAAACACTTCGAGAAATAGTTGAAGCAGATCTGTCAGAGTCTTTCAATCTTACATGAAGCCCCTTCTAACGGTGCTCTTTTCTAAATGGGCTATCAATTACCAAAGTGACGTATCATACATTATACTCTTACGCGTAAAAAATGCGCTTTTATACATATTCAGTATACTGATTTGACTTTGACTTTTATATTTTCAAGTTTCCTAAATTTTATTATAAGATGCAAAATTTGTCTTGTAACCAAAAATAGCATGAGTTTTGGATAGCAAGCATCCAGAAATTAGTGACTGTTATCTTACGCATCTCTCAATTAACATTCTAGTAAAGCTCGGCTAAGCTCATTGTTTCACATATGATCAAACGTCAAGCTTTTGCTGTGATGGTTGAAAGCTTTTTTGATTTTGATTTTGATTTGATTTATTTATTTTATTTTTTTTCTTATTTGCCTTTGTTTAAAACAAATTACACATAACAAAATAAATACAATATAAAACAAACATTTGAAAAACATTCAAATTGCACAATACGACATTTACTAGAAACAAGCATAAAAAAGTCCATAACATCAAATTAAAATTATACTGCTAAAATTACCCCAACTAAATTAAAATCAATATTAAAAATTTAAAAAAGTTCTAAGAATTCTGCACACCGGCTATTTACTTTACAATTTATCATAAAAACCTAAATTGCACATGTATTCGATCAGAATAACCCTGAGGAAAGCAGTAATTGATAAATTATTATTAAGTAAATGAATAACATAAGGCACAGCTATTTTTGAAACGCCAGTTCTAGCTGGGAGTTGAGAGATCTTTTTACAGTTCCGAAGCACATGACCATGACACTCTTCCCTAGTAGGTGGGATGAGCGAACATGTACGGTTAATTTGGGAAAGCCCTTCGGGCAAAACCTCCGACAATGGCCCTCCCTCCCTACCAGAGAGAGTCAAAGCTTGCAATTTCAAGGTCGTCAGTAATATGATGAAACCTGCCTCCCCAGGATTATTTTGCAACGCTCTTTTTTGAATTGCTTCAATATCAAATGCACTGGCTTAGCTGATACCCTGAATGCCATAACACACATCAGCGGAACTCGAGATTGCCTGATGTAACGCTGTACACCACACTGGAGCTCATCCGCAGAGGAAACCCAAAGCGCTTAAAGAGTCCGTATCTGAACCCTGAATTGTGCTTTTGTTAACATCTCTTCTTGTCCACCTGAACATTCCATTTAAGATCCTCTGAAGGCCACAGACCAAGCACCTGGCTTCGTGACATAGGACAGTGGTTCAGTACCAATTCTCAAGTCGCTGATGTGGTGGTGGTGGTCTTGAAAGAAGAATGAAACCTTGGATTTTTTGGCCTGACACTTGTGGGATTCAACTTCAAGTTATTGTCCCCCGGGCCCACTCATAGAAAGCTATCAAGATCATCCTGAATGGGACTACTGGGACAAACGACCCTAAAAGTTCTCATCAAATGGTCAGGGCACAACATATTTCCAATACTGCTTGCCAGCATTTTCTGCTGCATCATTAATAAGAATTTGAAACCCAATAGGCACATTTTAGTGCCTTGAGGCACACCACCTTGCAACAAACAATCAGATAAAACATCAATTATACTTTACAACCACACTGTTACGGTTGCAGAGGAGTCACAAAATCAAGGAACTATTGACCTACGGACACCAATAATTGATGATCTTACTGATAAGAAGGATGTGGTCGACAAGATCAAACGCACTTCGAGAAATGCCGTAAGGACCCCACAGTTCCTATGTTGCGACTTCCCTCAGCTCCCTGAAAGAAAATGAACAAGAGATACTAAATAATGTGCATTGACACCCCTTAACATTTCCAAATTGATGAATATCAATCGACAGTCTGAATTCTGAACATCGTCCAAGACCCAATTTGTAAGAAAATCCTTCCGCAACTTTTGCAAAAATTGAATGTCAGGGAACAGTCTTAACTTATCATAGTGGGTTGTACTGCTTTGGAATGGGGACAACTATAGCTTTCTTCCATTGTACAGGACAACTCCTTCTTTCCTTCTCCGTAAGAGTTGTTCAGAATATCCATAAAAGGAACACTCAGCTCGTAGGCGAAATTCATTTTACATTTTGGGGAAATTTGATCTGGACCACAAATTTTTGATGTTTAAGTTTACGAGGCAATCAGAAAAATTCCCAGGGTATAACTGTGAGCAGGCTCCTCGTCCGGAAGATAAGAAATGGTAACCTGCTCTAGTCAAGGGAATCCAACCATCATAGACTTTGGACAAATTTGCTATTGATGGCATTACAATGGGCTGTGAAATCATTAATCTTCATACCCTGGATGTTTAAACTTGAGTCTTGCTTGTTCCCGATTAGTTACAGGCCTTATTTGTTGATGCCCACATCCTCGTTCTGTCTTTTTTGTCAAGTCCCTAATTCTATTAGCATAGTAATTTGTTTTAGCCTTAACATTGCACGTTTAACAGAGTTCCTAAGTTTACGCACTGGTGATGATCATTACTTATAAATGCTTTCTGCCGATCCTGAATCAGCTTTTTGATGCGTGGCGTAAGCCACGGTTTATCTTTATTGTGAACCTTTGTTTTCCTTAACTGAAACATGTGTCGCTGCCAAATTTAGCCATTCATAAAAAAAACTCAACCTTATTTTGAGTACCACCACACTCGAGCACCTCATGCCAATCCTTATCTGAATCCCCTGACCACAATGCAGAATGCCCGAATTACTGTGGTCGGATACGTATTTTGATCTTATTTTTGAGCAGTTTAAAACATAAATCTTGGATGTGCCATAACACACAGCGTGGTCCAACTATGACCATTGGTGAAAAGGCTGTGGGTTGTAATACAAACCTTCAAAGCATGGTTTGTGAGAATCAATCAATTGTGGCATTTGCCCGCGTGTGGGAAAGTCAACAAGCTGAGATAAATCATTAAACCCTATAATGAGATGCATGTTTCATAGCTACGACCCTCCAAACGTAGCTACTGCAGGGGGTTTATCATTTGATGTAGTTTCACCATAATTTTCTCCCAAGCTTTGATTTTCATTCATATCGGCCCCTTTCCTGTGTGTTTGACAGCATAGGGCATGCAATAACTACATATTCAAACAGTTTGGTTACTTATTCAGAGCAATAATTATACTCTCTAATTTTATTAGATTAAAAATTAATCTAATTGTATTTGCAATCAGAACAAATCCAAGTTTAGATAAAAACTGAAATCAAAATACCTTGAACATATATAAATCTACTAGGTCAAAATAAGGTCTAATGGTCAAAATTCAGATTAGTCTCTGCCATTTAATGTAAGAAATTTAGACGTAAAGTGTATTGTTTTTAAACATTGTGTGTAGTTGTTTTTTCATTTTTAAATGTTTTTACATCCCAACAGAGCAAGTCAGGTAACACTTACACAAGTTATCATATTAATTTCATTAAGCTTAATTAATTGTTCCAAAACTCGGTACACAAAAAGGTCCTTTCAATACATGTGAAAGTATACACCTATATCATCCAATCTCCGTTAATGGGTGGGGGGGGATATTAATGTACACACAAGTACACAGAGCTCTACTTTCTAGAGCACTGTCTCAGCTATAGGCTTGGTTTGGTTGGGTCATGAAATTGAAGTGAAATTGACGATTGAGTAACGTGGTTAACCTATAAACCCCGAGCTATTTGAGTACTATGTACCGTTAAAAACGAAAAACCACTGATACGATTGAACTGGAATGTGCATTGTTTAATCAAAAACCTCGAATTCCACTCATGGACTGTTGGAACCAATGGCTTAAGGGATCGCACTTGGCAAATTGCAATCACTCGTGCATTGGTTGGATTTTCCCGTACACTAACGTGAATGACAGAATTTACAAAAAAAAATCTTAACTTGCAGCACCTGGAAAAGTATTTTTGTCTCTTTAAATGACTTTTACATTTCATAATGATAAACACATGAAACTAAGTTGCAACATAATAAGTATAACTAATTATTTGAAAAATTGTGTCATAAGCATTTTACTGACGAAATTCCGTTTTGGCGGTAAATACATATCTTCACGAAAGGTTTTAAATCCAAAATGGACAGTAGGGTAAGACTTTGGTGTCTAAAGATACTATTGACATTCATTTTGACATTTTTGATTCGCTCTCAGTTATCTGCAACTTTAATACTTGGTTAAAATGCATTTTGTTGAACATGTTTGAATATAGTGTAAATTTTTCTGTGAAAAGTACGTTTGAATTCTTAAATATATAGTGTCCATGGCCATGGTCATGTTGAAGATGTATTTGTTGCGAATATATCAAGTATGACATACTTCTTACTCCTCGTACATACATGTACATCTATGTTGATGTAATGTGTGTGTGTGTGTTGCGCGTGCGTGTGAGGTGTGTGTGTGGTTGACTCAATTATTGAAATTGTAAATGGTTTTTTTTTTTTTTTTTTTTTTTTTTTTTTTTTACAATTTAAATATAAGCACATCCTCTACCATGTTCATATAATTTCCATTGTTAATTAAGCCGTATCGCCCATCATGCGATACTTCAATAACGATTACCAAACCTTAAACACCTCAGTGTATTTCCTAATTATTTGTACGGTATACCGTGGTGTTTTGTTCATTTGTCCATGTCGGACTAACTCGAATACCAAATTTAATTAGCGAGATTGGAAAATTGATAGTGAGAGTCATGGAATTATGGAGCAATAATTAAAGCGTGTCATCTATACTACCAGCTTTGCGTATTCACTTGGAGGGGAAAAACTGGTATTGCAAGGCAGAGGTCTGTCTCGCCAGCTACATGTAATGCATGCCTGTTTTACCATTTGGTGGCATTTTTTTGTTCAGGACTGGGCACTAATGGCATTCGTTTTTACATGTAAGCACTATGGAAAGGGAGGTAGGTGTGTGTTCCTTGGTATTTTTAAGATCAAATGTAGAGCCCAGTGGCGAATGTTTTAATACAGGGATGTAGTAAAGTAAGGTTCAATGTTTATTTCCTGGGACCCCGTCCTGGACTCGAGAACTGCGACTTATTACCAAACGTCCCTGGAAGACAACATCTAATAATCCCTGCCCCCGTGACCTAATATAAATCCGAATGGATCTTTACTTTCCACGTGTCGACATAGATTTGCTAGAGGTTATGGGCCACGCCGGCCCTATAAGATTTCATGGCCTAACCATTAAATTTTCCCCAAGGGAGGCAAAAAATGGAAAGCCATCCGTCATGCCCCTGAAGAGTTGATACCCGTCCCGAGATCAAACAAAACGAGTGGACCCGTATCCAGAAAAGGCCCCACAATTTACTTCTGTTTTAAAAAGCACAAGAAACCATATCAATCAAAATATCAAGAGCGGGTCCTGTTTTAAATCGCGTGTGAATTAGCGCAGAGGTAATTTCGTGTTTCTCCTCCCAGCATTTTATTCTACTACACACATTTATTGTGTTGTTTAATAAAATATGGTCCACTACGTATACAAGTGGCCTATTACAATTATTCATTGTATTTTATCTCTTTTTATCATCCAAGCGCATGCTGGCCACTGAAGTATCCATAAATTATAATATGTAAAGTTGCCGATTGCATCAGTAACAACCACAATTTTCTTTGACCAACTGTAATTGCATTTTGTCCACATCAAATTGACCAAAAAGATTTGCAGTATACCATTCCATGTTGCTATATTTTGGTCAAAGTAATATGGTAAATGGAAATCGGTCAAAAACTTGGATCGGATTGAAAAAGTATTCCTTTTCAAAACACATCAAGTAAAACGAAAGTTCATCAGAAAAACAGAGGCAATTTAATTTCTCTTCTTGCAATTATCTTTCCATTTCCTGCATTTCCAAAGTTACAACCGACGATCCTAAGTTGCATTTGTAGAGATCACCCTGTATACAGTATAAATGTTCCCTTGTTTACCTGTGTTTAATGGAAACATGACCAAAGCTATTTCAAAACCGCCCTCGAATTTGACCGTAACACTTTCTTCTTATAAATTCCCTTCAACTGCCATATTTGTGTAGGTTCGGTAAAAGCTTTAAATTACACACGATTATGGTCCATGTACGCGGACTTAAATCCGGTAATTAGGACAAATTTAATTTCTAGATCTTAAATATAACTATAAAACCCATATACATTCCAGCATCAACCGAGCAGAATCAGTAGTGTTTATTGAATGGTTTTGGGACCCGATATTTGATATAATAATGATACCTACAGTCCATGACCTGATGATCGTCAATGAAAGATCAATTTACCAACCGCGAACCATTAATTAAACCATTGCCGCCTGACTGCTAGTTACAACTTGGAGCACATTGTTGCAAATCGCTTTTATACATTTTAAGAGTGAAGTACGGGTTGTCCATTACTTAAAGAAAGTCATGACTCAGAATTTGTTGAATATATTTTTTTTGTGTAATAATGAAAAAAATAGTCGCTAGAACTAAATATAGCAACCTAAAATGCACAATTGCCAAAATTTGAGATGAATCGGAACTTTCGTTTTGATGCAGTAAACATTTATGTGTAGTTATGAGTGTCCCATAGGAATACCTTTGGTATAAATAACAAAAATTCGGATCCTTAATTTTATAACAAAGTTGGGAGTTTTCTATATTAAAGGAATTCGATTTAAGCTTAGGCAATTTCACACAGTGATTGTAATATGGACAATCAATTATGTAACATGCAAAAACACTATTTTTTTGGAAATTGAGGGCCGCCCCCTCAGGAAATCTCTGAGTCGGCCTTTAAAAACGTCCCAGTTCGCTTAAAGGCTGACTCACAGATATTTCGAAATAATATAATTTTTGGTGTAATATTAGAAATAAATTACTAGAATTAAGATAGCCACCTAAAATGCCCAAATTCAATTGGAGATGAATCGGAATTTTTCGCTTGATGCAGTAAGCATTCATTATATTTTCCATATGCTACGGTGTATAACCAAATCGGGTCCAGAATTTAAAATACACTGTAATTTTTCCATTTGAAGGACATCGATTTGAGCTTATTAATTTCACACACAGCGATTATGAATGTCATAATTCATTATGTTATGAAAAAAGTACGATTTGTCAAAATTTGAGGGCGCCACCTCGGGAAATCCTGAGTCACAATAAAAACACAATTCTCTTGATCGTCTTTTGCGGGTTTCCTTGTTTTCAAGACATGATGTGTCAATGTGAGTTTCTTTCCTCATTTCCTGTTCCCTTCCTCGATTGTAAGAGAACACAGACAGCGATGAAGATACATACCCAAATAGACACATAGAGATAGAGGCATAAATAATTATGGTTTATGCTAATAAGCCTAGTAAGTGACTGAAGAAAATTTACACACAATCTTTTATAAATTATTGCCGCATACGAACACCTGGACTATTAGCCGAAACATTGTACATCACATAAAATTTTCAAAACCACCCTCAAAAGTAAAATTCGCAGTAGATAAGCAAACTACCAGCGAGGGTTGGATTGAAAAACACAGAGCCTCATAAGTTAATTGTGGGTGTATTTTCGTATTTCTGTTTTTACGATTGTTATTTTTTTTTGACACAACAGCTTAATATCGTGATCGACCCAAAGCCGTCAAAAGTGTTTAACTTTGCCATGGGTAGTTTTAAAACATTAAGGGATTATCCTGCAGATTTCTATGAAGATTTTTTTTTTTCAAATGAGAAATTCCAAACTTTTTAATGCGGGGCCCCGCATTTTTATTGGTGGAATCCAAAGACTGTTGCCGGGCCAAAGCAATGGCGAAAAAAAGTGAATTCTACAGACTTATCCCTCACCTTTAAAACGGTGTTCCTGCGCAACTTTTAGTTGAAATACTTTGACTCTTAACAGTTGGATCACTGATAGTGTCGTTAAATGAATCATTAAGTTCAATTTTATTCGTGTCCATGTTAGCCAAAACTGGGCATGTGCTTTTTTGCCTAACAGAAAGCAGGGACACTTCATTTCTCCAATTTTAATAATCAATTTACCTTACCTGGAGTTTTTCCCGATACAGAGTATTGCATTTTCAGGGCGCACCCTGTATAAATGTGTCCCTTTTACCTTTGGTTCATTGGAAACAGACAAAAAACAACTTTTGACCGCCTTCAATTGAACCGGTAACACTTTCTTTAATTCACTGCCATATTTGAGTAGGTCGATAGCTTTAAATTACATTATGGTCCACGTACGCGTACTTAAATGAAATATGTCATGATTCTTAATTATTTGGAAAACTTGGTATGGATGGAAAGCTTAAGAAGTAGATTACTATAAATCAAAAATAATTGAAAATTGTCCACATTTGGTTGAGTATTTTGCCCTTATTAATTTTCCGCCCAATAGATTACTCAAAAACATTCCGACAAAATGCACATTCGCAGCAAATGGTGAACGTCAAGTGAATGACCATCCCATAAATACGGTCGTTGTAACCATCATATCGCAGTGTTGCCCTTTCCTATTCGAATGACTGTCCAAGGGGGTGGGGGGGGGGGTAGGACATGCCATCCTAACAGCAACCCCTGATGCATTCGGCATCAACATCCGGGCGCGAAAATCTCGAGTGCTAGTCCTTTCAAAGACTTAACGGTAGGAGGGGCGCTATTACGCGTATCGGACGTTACACTCAGACTTGCCTAAAGTCTAGGCCTGGTCCACGACATATTACATCTAAATGAGCCGTTATTGGAAATACACTATTTTTGCAGCGGTGTTAATCCACTAACCCCGACGGATTTTGAAGTCAATAATTTATCCTTATTTATCATGGGGATTTTATTACTAAGATGTATTGAACTAGGGTTTAAGAGGAGATTTTGTAGTGAAACTGAGACACAGGCTACCATAATAAATGCACGTATCAGTTCCACAAATTACCGTGTTGGAATCCCCAAAGCCAATCGAGCATGTCGTGTCCTACCCCCCTGTGAACTGCGATCGATTGTTTTTATATCAATAATTATATTAACACAACAACGAAAAAAACAAAATAGTCTTTCTGTAACTGATTTTGTCAATTTTATTATTACTTGCATTAATCATCAATATTACAGTGCATCCATAACAATTCGAGTCAACCGATGTTTTGGTCATCACTTTGACGTCGAGGAGAGCAAAATTGGGCGGCTTTGATCATTGCTTGCTCCGTGGCGACAAATCCTGCCCGTTTTCTTCGTATGTCAAAAAAGCAAAATTAAAATGCCTCTATTTTGTTAATTTTAATCAAAAAATAAAAAATTGTATTATTTTTTTCGGGATATCGGATGTATGTCCATATATGTTATGAATTTAAAGTCACTGAGCTTGACAAAATCTTGACATATTTCCTTTACATCCGGTAATAGGAACAAATTTAGCATGCTAGATCTTAAATATAACTATAAAACCCATATACATTCCAGCATCAACCGAGCAGAATTGAGTAGGTTTTGAATGGTACTGGGACCTATTTTATAGAATTGATACCTAACAGTCCATGACCTGATGATCATCAATGAAAGATCAAGTTACCGACATTAATTAAACATCAACCCCGCCTGACTGGCTCCTTTACTCACTTGAAGCCCATTGTTGCAAAATCGTCTTTAGACATGTTAGAGAGTGAGTGCTGGTTTCGTTACTTATCTCAGTTAGCTTAAGGCTGACCTACAGAGATTTCGAAATATAATGTTTTGAGTGTAATAATTAGAAATAGTTGACTAGAACTAAAGATAGCCACCCAAAATGCCCAAGTCAAATTTGAGATGAAGCGGAATTTTTAGGCTGGGGTGCCCCACAACTGTTAACATCGGAACGACGACAAATCTTTAATCTCAATCTTTTATTTCATAAAAAAGAAAAGTATGCAGCATTGTCTTTGTTTTGGTATCCCTTTAAAATTAAGCACTCCACTAATAAACAAAAGATTGCTTCAATAAATTATGAGATGGGAAAAACCTCAAACTTGGTCCGATTTCTTCTGCTTAGAACACTTGGAATTCATGATGCACATGAAACAACTTCATAGCACATCTTCCTTTCCATCTTAAAAAGAAAACTAGATTTTGCAGTTTTTTTTCTATTTAAGAATGACCTCTAAGATTCCTTCCATGTGTTTACCAAGCGTTCATCGTTGGATCTACCACAAGTGCTCTTCTGAAAGAAAATGTTGGCTTGAGTTCTTACTATTATGGTCGTGTATCTGTGTATGTGCCTGCCACTGGTGTCTTTATTTATGTTCCAATTCTTGCCTGTTTTTAATATTAGTCCACGTAGGCTTATTATTCAGAAGGTTTGTCTTTCTTTGTTGTTTACTTTCGTGTTTTTGGTGTTCATTCTGCCTATAGAATCATGGATTTTCTTGGACTCCAATAAAGAAGTGTCCTGATTTTTTGGTTTAATTTGGTTTTGGTTTAGCATTCTGGGTAATTTTGAGCGATTTGATGGTCTAAACTCTGGCTAATGAAAGTGAACTGACTGATTCATCTTTGAAAAAGTATTGCTGACATAAGACAATGAATCATCCTTAGGACAATAGAAAGTTATTGTCATATTTCAATAGGTTCAAATAACCATAACACAATCAGTACCCAATTTTTTGAGTATGTTACAAATCATGTTTCACACAATCTTACAAAGTAACCACTGCAAATCGGACAATACAATTGTTAATCTGCTTTTTGTCAAAGCATATAATTTTTTGTCTACATATCGCTTGGGATACTCACGGGCAACTAAAAGCTTATTGTTTGTCTTTAAGAGCATGCAAAGAGCCCATGCGTACTTAGTAGTTACAAAATTCCTTGTTCCAAGTGTTTTAACATTTTTGGGACAGCCTTTAGTCCCATAGGTTACTGTGTATAACTAAAATTCCAGGGTGGGATAGAGGATCAGAATTTGAAAACATTTGAAGAACATCGATTTTGAGTTTAGTCTATTTCATAAGAGATTAGTATATGAGCTTAGATGGACCAGCATTATGCAAAAAACACGATTTGTCAGAAACCCGAGCCCCTTAGTTAATCTGTGGGTAATATTTCGTGTTTTTGTTTTACGATTTTTGTTATGTTTTTTTTACATAACAGATTACACTCATGATCACCCGAAAGCCATCAAAAAATATTTAAACTGCATGAGCATTTAGCCTGCAGAATGCTAATGAAGTTTTTTTTTCAATTAAGAAATTCCAACCTTTTTGATGCAGGGGCGCATTATCATTGGGTGAATCCAAAACTTTGGTCGGGCCTCCATAAGCAATTGCGAAAATACTTAGCTAATTCCTACAGACTTATCCCTCCTTTTAAGGAAATTGTCATGATTCTGAATATCTGGAAAAATTTGGTATGGATTTAAAGCTTAAGTAACGTAGATTAGCATATAAATCAAATAAGTTGAAAATTGCCACATTTGTTGAGTTAGTTTGCCCTTTAGATTTTCCGCCCAATAGCTTAATCGAAAACGATTCCGACAAATCCACATCGCAGGCAAATGGTGACGTCAAAGTGATGACCATCCATAATTTTACACGTCGTTGTTACCATCATATCGCAGTGTTGCCACTTTCCTAGAACTGCGATCGATGTGTTTTTATATCAATAATAATTAAACCCAACGAAATAGAAACAAAAATATGTCATTTTGTAACTTATTTTCAAATTTTATATTACTTTCATTAATCCACCAATATTACAGTGGTCAGCAATAACAATTCGAGTCACACGATGTTTTGGTTCATCAGCTTTGACGTCACGAGGAGAGCAAAATTGGGGCGCTTTTGATCAATGAGAGCCGTGGCGAAAACTCCGCCCGTTTTCTTTCGTATTTCAAAAAGCAAAAATTAAAATGCCCTCTATTTTGTTAATTTTTACATCAAATTGTATTATTTTTTTTCGTGATTCGTGATGTCTGTACATATTTTTATGAATGTAAGTCAAACTGAGCTTGACGAAAAATCTTGACATCTTTCCTTTAACCTTGTCCCTGCAAATTTCAAATACTTTGACTCTTACCGTGAATCATGATAGAGTTTTGGTGGTCTTTAAATGAATCATTCAGTTTAATTTAATTTCGGTGTCACTAATCTCAAAGGGGCCAAAACGGGACCAACAGCAGACCGCAAAAAAAAAAGATAAAAAAGAAAAACCTCATGCTGGACAGAAATTCCGGAAGTTTATAGGCACACCCAGATCGATGACTCCCTGTACCCGTATAACTGGTTTCATTATCCACAAGGCCTTCTCTTCTCTACTCCCCCTCTAAATAACCGACGTTTCATATATTGTTTAAAACAAAAACATAGTAAACTGATCTGCACTTAATAGGCTTGCACCTATTTTTTTTTTTTTTTTTTGTTGAGGGATCCTTACGATCACAATTTTGTCAAATTTCAGGCAGGACGAATCTCGTGTCCTGTGTTGACCTGTCTGGCGAGCCTGATACTATTGCCAACACCATCAATATAGCTAAATATACAGACGCTCTTCTTTTAGCCCAAAATTGATCAATAACAGTCTACGCGTGGGGCAAATGTGCTTTTGCCTAACGGACATGATGATATGTTCAGTAAGGAGGTGTAAATTTACACATTCCCGGAGTAGTTGCACTCAACAACTTTTATGTGTAAATACGGTGTTAGGATCCATCTTTTAAAACGAGGCCATTTTGTAAGACTGGACTTGCCTAAGAAAGTTGGTCTATAGATGAACAGTGAAAGATGGAGTTGTTCGTCATTTAAAGATGATTTTACAGGTTCTCTTTTTTGGTGAGGGGTTTATTTTTGGTAAAACAATCCTTACATACCAATATTCTTTAGGGCCCCTTCAAAAACTCAGAGGGGTATTGAGTCAATCCGCAATGCACCAGTTTTTGGGAAATTTGCATTTCACCTCCATTTGGTCATGTGATCCCATAAAAATCCTATTCGTAACAACAGAAAAACCCTTACTTTAAAATGCCATTTTAAACCCCCAAAGCATTCGTACTTAAGCTGGAATTTTTTAAGATGATTATGAAATCCCTTGGTGTTCTTAAACTTTTGGAATACTTTTTTTATCCCTAAGTACTGACCTGTATTTAGTACAGTACAGTTGATAGTCCACATGCTATGCATCACGGGATTGATTAAACACCCTCTGGAGAAAAACTCTACTACATTGATAGTGAAGGGTTCTTAGTAAAACCTGAACTGCCATATAGAAGCTACCGGCATTAAAGGGTCTCTATAAGCAAGTAACAACATTGTGATTTTTGGTAAAACCTCTTGAAAAACAGTTTTTAGTGTGAAGCAAAGTGTATTTTTAACTTTACATAAGTATTCGTAAAAATAGCAGAGAGCCATGAATCAATATGAGGGTTACACAAATTGACTCTACCCCCCGGTCCCCTTCCCCCTCTTATCTCCTCTTACACTGCCCTTGCGTGTGACCAGTTTTCTTCTGTCATTGCTTTTTAAGTCATTTTAGGATCAGATCTCAATAGCTATAGACAAAGGCCCACACTCATCAGCTGGATTGCTTTCGTCCGTATCAATTCCAAATGCAGCGTATGAAATGTATGGCATTGCAATTGTAAATACACAGTGAGGTGAAATGATTGTTTAATAGTGGAGTATTCGTTGACTGAAATTGTTTGCTTATCTTGATAGCCATGTGTTTTAAATTGTACTCAAATGGGAAGATTCGTATGTTTGATAGTGGTGTAGACTCTTATTATTTCTGTAATTGTTTAGTCATGATTGTTTATTAGTTTTTATTGTTTTAGTTATAAATTTCATCTAGAAAATGCATTAAAATAGCTTAAAGCGACCACGAAAAAGTAAAAAAATTATCCAAACATATCCCCATGCAGTCACTGGATAGGTGGTGGCATTGAAAGCTGGATAATTAACAATTCGGACACAATTTCAAATGGATTCATACAAAATAAATATTTAATAGAGATTTCCTAATGGTTGCTATAACCTTCCAAAGAGTCACGTGATTACATACTTATTTTTTAACCTACGCTTCCAAAAATATTATATGATTCATCCAACTGTGTCGACCAATTATTATTACTACCAAATCGTTTTTAGGTTCGGCGGCCATGCTTTTTCATTAGGGTTGATTTTAAACTATTTTATCTGAAAAACCTTAAACAGAATCCCTCCCCTTATTTGTGAAATTTATTTTGTGACCTATGAAAAATTAATTGTTTTTGGATGTACAAGCATACTCGAACACGTAACTAGGGGTCAGCAATATTTATCTGAAGGGGATCTGAGGGAAAAAATTCGAACGATCTACGGCCACTCAAAAATCGTTAAAGATATTTTGGCACACATTTTGGGATCATAAATGGCTTACAAAACTTAATATTGCATGGATTTTTTTATAAGGAAATATACCCGCCATAGCTTCATCGGCAATTAGTTAATTTTTGCATACCAATGTTCGAGGGTAGCATTTTTGGTACGGGAAAAAGGGGAAGCAGTTTTCCTACCATTTGGCAGAATACCCTCTCGCGAATTGCAAAGCATTCACAGCCCAATACTACTGTCTGTTCAAATCAACTTAGATTTCCGGATGTTATTAATATTTCAAAAAATTACGCTTTCGAAAAAAATCACGAAAGAAAGTCATTTATTCATCATTGGACCCAAACAAGATCATTTTGGGTTTCCAACTTGAAACACTTTCTTTCTTTGGATTTTTATTCAATTTTACGCTGATTTTCATTGACAAACGACAACAAACTGGGTCCTAGTTGAATATTGACTTTTGACTCTGAAACTTTGCTGACAGACCCATTCACGAATTAGGGGCGCTTCAAAAGCATTTATACGAACAATATTATTGTTCGTGGACCTTACTTTGATATCAGGTTTTTGCGGGTGCATTAATGCATGGGCATATAAATGCGGCGTTGAAATAACAATTACTTTTAATGAGGCCCTGTCTGTTTTATTCAATGGTTACAGACAGCAAAAGAATGATACAGCTCTCCTGTTATGTTGTCCATTCAAGTTAATGCCGGGGTTACACCAAGAGGTTTCTATATAGATAGAGCGGCAAAACGTTACTTAATCTTTAGAAATTCACCGTCTCGCATGTATTTAACCCGCCACAAAGAAACCTAGAGTAACAATATAGAAAGCAATGGCTGCCTCGCTCCGCTTCTTCCACATACTGTGGTGCCGCTTGCATATACCTAATCTGTATGATACAATTAATGTATGTGTTAGAGGTGTCCATGTGTAATAATAGTGTACCTGGACTCATTTGGCTCAGATACTCTTTTTTCTCATAATATTGCAATGCGCGCTTAGGTGAAAAGATGTATCATTGAGGCGGTTTATTTAATCAAGACGACTGATGTTTCCATTTCATTCATTCGTTTGTGTGTTCATGGGTAGGACAAAATTAACCACCCATACACCCAACATCCAACAACTGATATTTTGGCGGTTGTCTTGTATCGAATTTGACATTATGTGTGTATCCACCCCCAAACTGATAATTATTCCGTGCAATATTCAAATGTCAGCGCCAGCACGGACGACTGGTTTTTGAATGCGTTTCAGTCATCATTCAACCCCCTTGGGGTGACACCTTGCATATCATCTTCGTTTGTGTTATTATACAAACAAAAGTTCGGATTTGATCCTGTTGACAAAGTTGGTATTATTTATTTCATACAGTAGCGAACAATATGACGTGAATAATATCCTCCGACGACACTTTTAACTACCTACTAAGTGGAGGCAATGGCCCTTCCACAAAACGTAATTGGCTAATGGTACACACCTTTATTTTTTTTTAAAAAAAAAAAAAAAACAATTCGCTCATTTGAAAACGCTGGTAAAATCCCAATTTCAATAGATTTGAAGGTTTAAAAAAAAATGTCCCATTCTCTCTATGTCATGTAAACACGTCTTAGGTCCAATGATACAAACCAACTTTCTTTTCGGGATTTATTTCGAACGTGGGGCTTATTTTTTTAAATAACTAAAACCAGACATCTAAGTTAATTGAACATACAAATAATCATTATTACTAAGAAGTGAGTAATCCACGACAGTCAATTGAATGATGAGAGCTGCTAATAGCCCGTGATCCAATAGAAGTGTAATGTTTTACCTTAGCAAATCTATCCGCCCATTTCTCACTCATTCTACGTATGGCCATCCTACCCCACGCGACCAATACTCAGACGAATATGTACA
Source organism: Ophioderma brevispina (assembly GCA_023653785.1). Classification (NCBI taxonomy): domain Eukaryota; kingdom Metazoa; phylum Echinodermata; class Ophiuroidea; order Amphilepidida; family Ophiodermatidae; genus Ophioderma; species Ophioderma brevispina. Next base: position 2,489 of record JAMKCH010015248.1, on the reverse strand, counting down.
GGATCATGATGTCGGGAATTATGCTAGGGTCAGCTCCGACCATCCCCGAGAGTATATTATAATTCCTAATGGTCGAGTTTCCGACTTGGCCAACGCTGTCGATAATATTGTAATAGACAACTGGTTAAAATAAACAAACAAAAACAAAGGAAACAACGAATAAGACAATATAATGAGACCAAAACTGACACCTTGTGACTTTAAAGATTCTCTTCCGACTATTTTTTCTTAATATCTTCTTTTTCTTCTTTTGGCTTTATTTGTTCCCTCCACAGTCTTCTCTGTCTTTTTCCTTCTTTTCATCTTCTAATGCTTATGAAAAACAAAATAAATGAACACACAACAAACAAAATCCAACAAACAACCAATCTTATGCTTAACGCATTAGGAATGTTCAAACTAAAAATAATTGCAATGGCAATATAATAATGCAGTTTTTTCTAAATTATAAAATGTAACAAAATTTTTTATTTTTTTTATTTTTTTTAATTTCCGGTTTGTTTTTTTTTGAAAACCCTTTAAAGCTTAAAGGTGCAATAGAGATTTAACGCTAAAGGTGTTTTTCTAAAATGTTAACATTCTGATTTTGAACTAATGTAAGGCTTTCTATCAAGAATCCCCATGTGAAATGATAAAACTGAGAACATGCTTTTTGTACAAAATTGTAATGTCTACTTTCTCAGGAGCAATACTAAATTCAGCCTGTGTTTTTATCATTGAAATTAAGCAAATAAAAATCGCCCTTCGTTTTCATTTTCACGGCATTTTTTCTTTAGCTAAATAAAAGTAAGAAATCTATTGGGGGGGGTCTGATCCTACTACATGAAATCACGACATAACGCACATACAACATGGAGCCCCCAAAAATTCTCTCGTTGGACTTTAAATACAAGTGTTAAATAGTTCCTAAACACATACGTCAAACCCACACTGCAAGGATAAAAGGGGAGGTGCCCTCATAGATTAAGTAAAATCTTTTCAAGTATAGAAATCTTACAAAAAAATGTGCTAAGATTACTTACTCTTTTGATTAAGATTTTCTCAACATTATGAGGGTATCCTCTCCCCCCCCCCCCCCCCCTTTTACTCCTTATTTTTTAGAGTCCGCGTGTTTTACAACGTGTTGGCAAAGTAGATACAATGGTTAAATCTTTAATCTCTAAACACAGTTTTTGTGAGTGAACTTTCCACGTAACGGCTGTGTTATTATGTGAAAAGTATAAATTAATGTGTAGAATCATGTACGACTGTACGTATTTCAAATGCATTCAAGATGATGCTGCATTAATTAATGCTTAATTTGTGCATGGCAACGCAGCTATCATTTACGATGGCTTTGGTTAAATATCAAATATAAATACTATAAATTACATTTAATCGTGCATTTACAAAACACACTAACCAAGACTCTCTTTTTACACTCGTATTAAATGTCTTTGACTACTTTCAGCGTATGTTTTTTGTTATTATATTATCGTGTTATCGTTTGTCATCGCGTTGATTATGTTTGTGTTTGTATAAAGTAGGGACGTATTGCATTTTTGGAGAAGAGGATCATAATACTGCCATCGATCGCAGAACGTAGAATGGGCAAAGTAATAGTACATGGGGAATGTAATGACTGTATTTGGTTTAGTTTTTTTCATATCAATTTTGACACCAATGTTTTTCCAAACAGAATTTCATGGAGAACCTGAAAAATCAGGGTCGTCATTTTTGTAAATGGGTTCTGGGGGTTTATATAAGGGGGCAAAATTTGTACGGGTTAAAACAATAAAAGTGTTTAAATTGTTCAAAATTTTAAATTTGGGGTTTTGTTTGTTTGTTTATAAGGTTTCTAAAAATGTTTAGGTTGCCATATTTACGACCTATTGTTTTAAGACAAAAGGCTCAAAAATTCAAGGTCATTATTTTATAGAATGTCCGATTTTGTTGAAACTGGGTTTTAAATCTTTCCTTGGGTCATACTAATAAGAAAATGCATAAAGATTCTGTTGTTTCACCTTTCAAAGTGAGATTTTTAGAGATAATGACTGGTGGTATCCATAGGACCCACTGTGGACTATGGCCATATTTTGCCCTATTAATTTTATCATAACTTCCATTGACAACGCGACCTTTATATTTCGTCGGCTTCTGTATAGTAAGACCGAACATTTTTGACACACCATTTTTTAGAACAAACCGATGCATCTGAAATTTTACCTTTACCGCCCAGTGGGTGGACCTTGAACCCTTTGTAATAACCCTTGGAATAACTCTTGTACTATAACACGCAGGTAGGGCAAACTATACTTCTGTAATCCTTGAAAGGTACTGAACATGAGGTATACTTTAAAACACATTTTGCCCCTTTTATATTTTGTTTGCCCCCTGTACAAACCAGTGTGAACCTTGCCCCCCTAGAATTCATCCAAGACCCATTTTAAAAAATGACAACCCATGATTTTGGAATACCTCATCAATTTTGATTAGAAAAACCTTTGTTG
>JAMKCH010015247.1:0-26834 GCA_023653785.1 Ophioderma brevispina | reverse complement strand
CTCAATGTTTATATTTGCCGCCGCTGCCGTATCCATGGTGTCATGGATGTGGTCGCGGGAGTGACGTCTTTACACTTGGTGTACAATCGGCAGATTTTTTGTCTTTATTTTTCCTTTTTCCGATTCTTTGTTCCTTATTCTCTTTTTCTGATGAGTCTCTGAGGAAATATCCAGTTATATCACTTCTTTTTTGGTTGGCGTTCATATTGAAAACAGCAAATATATCAAATGTCTGTGTCGTGAACATAGTTGAAATTAAAACGTCCCCATAACGCAGCTTTCATTATTTTAATTATTTAATACTTTTCTAAATTCTCTAAATAATTTGTATCTTTCTGTATGATCTCAACTATAATGAAGAGACCTCCTCACCTAGAAAAACTCCCCTAAGCTGTCCGGAATTTGTGCAAGTTTATTATGAGTGATTAAGTGAAAAGAAGAAAAATCAAGCTTGTAAGGCAGTAATGCTACGGCCCACTCGACCCATATCATATTTTTACCAACTGCAGCCAAATGTGGGTTCATTGATAAATTTAAAAGAAAAAATAAACTCACCGAAAAAGTCCAGTCCCAAGCCTGGAAAAATCTAACATGAATTTCTTTATTGGCTGAATTGTCCAACATATGTCAACTTGAAATCAAACTGAATTCGTATCTCTTGTTTTGAAATAAAAAAAATTACAATATATACAAATAACATTATGGAATTGAGCAATAGTTTATGCGTGATTAACAACAACAACAAAGGTAACAAAAATAGATTCAAAGGGGAAGTTTTAAGAACCTCGTGTCAAAAAATTATGGTATACGTGGCAGCATTTGTGAAATAACAGTGGAAGTTATATACCTTAACTTCTGCACAAATCTACAGCTACACTTGTCTTGACACTTGGAAAAAAATGTGAGGTTAGCCCCATCACCAGGGAGGGTATGGTTCCGAAGGGATGGCTGCGGTTTATTCACTCAGAAACCTTTAAAAACTTTAACAAAGAAACATTTTTTTAATATCTGCACAGCCCAGCGCGCATAGTCGTTTAGAGCGACTCCGAACGACGTTGGCCACTCTAAAAGGTCGACGGTTTTTATAAATTTACGTCGAAAATGCAAATTGAATGACGTTTTAAGAACTCAATCGTCAAATTTTGCATTTTCGACATAAATAGTGTGTAATTTCTAAAACTCCTCGCCGTCTTTTTCGACTTTTCCCGCGTCGATTGCCCACTTGGGTATTGCTCTAAAACACTATGTTTTGTACAATGCCATCATTTAGAGCTAATATCGGTGGAAAATGCCGAATTTTGGCGACTGGCGCACTTTAAACGTCTGTTGGCGACGCCATGCTAGGTATGTTGTCACTTATTTTGGCTTCAATGGAAAAAGAGGAACTAGCTATCCACTGATTACAACATAAGCATCGGATTCCTTTATACAGAATTCCCGGTGGTGGTACATCCCCTTGGTAAACCGTGTTTACAAAAATTTGGTAATACAAGGGTTAGGGGTTCCTAGGCAAGGGGTCTTCTCTGTAGAATTGAATTATCCTACATGAAGATAACAAAATATTTAGATAATTTAAAAAGTATTAAGTGTTGGAAATGTATTTCTATCAGTATTTAGTGAACAGAAAACACCAACAAGTTATTATGATGACCTTCAATTAAAATAGTATTGAATTTGTGATAATGGCATTGCGAATGTGATCACTATTGATAATCCTCAAATAATTTAACCTTTTTGAAGATTATGTACTCTACATGTAGCTTCTTTTGAAATAACCAATCTCAAAAGTAATGCAAAATTTGATCAAACGCCCCTCACAAATGCTTATTTAACCGAAGGCCATTTTGGACATCTTTATAGATTCTATAATCACCCCCTGATAATGCAAATGTAGCTTCACTATGAATAAATCTAATCAAAACTAATGCAGAAAGTGGTCAAAAATACCTCATTGATTTATTTATCCCATATACACACTTATGAGATTTTGGCGGCCATTTTGAAAAAAAAGCGCCCTCACGTGAAAGTTCTCAGGATACAGCCTGTTTACCTCAGATATTCTTGTTCCCCATGAAAAACTGGTCTAGAAAAAACATATGAGAATTTCTCCCTCTCCAGGTGGCACCTCCCTCAATTTTAGGTTAAAGGACTTTTAATGATAGAAATATATGAGCTAAATATCAATATTGAACATCTTAAAAAAATATGATATACGATGTGATTCATGTCCAGGTTTATCAGCTGGTGCATTAGTCAAGGTACTAAGTCCCCGATGTATCCTGATGGTAGCTGGTTTGGTTTCTAGCATTGGCTTGATTGTTTGTGCACGTGCCACAACGGTATACATTTTCTTCTTAGGTCTGATTCTAACAGGTAAGACATTCACTTCAATCCACTTTAATATATTTGATATTATATTACCGTTATAGAGAGTGTATGCTTAATTTTTAGGTGGCATCTGTGTACTCTTCCTGCAGTTATGGCTTTATTAAAATCATAACCGCAGGACCACCTTGACCTTTATTTAAAAAAAAGTACGGCGCCACTTAAGTGACCAAAAATGGTTTTCACTCCTGTTAGTGCCCGGGGGTTGGGTGGTCTATGGAACTTCAATGGAACCCCCAGGAAACCACTTCCCCGATGAAATTTTTGCACGAAATTTAAACCACATGCGAAGGGCCATAAAACAACTCCAAATCAGCAATAAAAATGAAATTTGTTATTTGGGCTGCAAATTTGGGGCAAAACATTGTTTTCAAAACACGCGAAAATTGGGCAAAAAAACGGATAATTCAAATTAGCCTTGCGCTTAAATCAAACTTTTTAAAAACTTATTTTATTTTGATATCTACTCTAGAAGACCCAAATTACATACACAAAATTGGAAGTTTTAGGGAATCTTGTATTTTTTACGGGTGTTGCAAAATACCCTTCATTTTCCCATAGACTTTGTACAGTGACGGTTTAGCAACGTCCAAGATGAAATTGTTTGTTTTCACCACATAGAGGGTTAATTATTTTTAATGTTACTAACAATTGTTTACTTTATGTATGTGTGAACATCAGCAAAATATTGCTTTAGTTCTTTGATTTTTAAAAATATTCTCAGCTGTCTTAGTGCTCAAGGGGGAAGGTCCATGAGAGCCTCACTAATTATTTCACTAACGGCTTGGCCGATTTAAATTTTTTTGTATGAAAAGAAGCGCATTTTAGTCAGACAATTACAAAAAAAAAATCGGCGACAAAAATCCCACGCGTAAAACGGCCAGCGCGAAAATTTTTAGGGTCCATTACCGGTCACTTATGTGTTAATCATCTACTTCTCAAATCGCTATGTTCTGTATCTGTCGTAGACCGTTGGTCCAACCTACCGGGCCTGATTTCCAGCAATACAATCCCACCCCTTGTCAATTGACATTTTCCGTTCCTTTTCATCCAAAAACAAACATCCACCGGGGTATAGATAAGATACAGGGTGATCCCAAAGTGATGGATGGGGATGGCACCCCCCCCCCCTTTCGGGAGAGAAGTACCCGCATGCCTAACACAACGCAGGAATATCACAGGCACTTGGTCGTGGTACCAATTGATGACTATGGTCCTCCTCTTTCCATTGATACCAAAATGAGAACCAACATGCCTACCGCCTGATTGGACAGACTCGAACACACTCGGACAGCGAGAGCCAGGAGGAACATCGCACCTAGTTTCGCGATGCGTAATTGGAAGAAGAATGCGCCAAACCTCTGCGTAGCTTGTTGGGCTTACATGAGGTGTACGTATCTCCTGTCCAAGTAATTTTTAATGCCACTGTAGAATTACGTCAGAATGACGTCATAAATTCCGCATGTTAGCAAAACCGTTTGGAATATCCGATTGTCACGCAGTTTTTGGCTCCATTTGATGTGAAATGACTATATTCAGAGTATCTTGGTGTTATAATTATGTGTTTGAGGCAGTGAAATTGCAAAATATAAATTTCGCACCCTATATCCATTTTTTAAACTTTACGAAACTTATTACGTCATAGTGACATCATAATGGGAATATTGGTACTTATTTTGATACTCTTGAAGAAGAAACTCTAAGCTATCCTGTGCTTCCAAATTTATAGGAATCACACGTTCAGTAACAATAGTAACAAAAATCACATGGTGCTGGTAACCACCCCCTGATTTGATGCTACATGAGCAGGAAGGGCATTCCATAGGTCTACAGAGAATGAGAGAAATAATCTTCTGTGAGAGGCCAAGAAGGACCTAGGGACTTTCACAGCAAGGTCATGAGACCTGACTGAGCGCCTAAGGCGAGGATCAACTGAAAGCAGCTCAGGTAGCAGCTGGCTGAAGAGATCTGGTGCCTGTCCATAAAACATGCGATGGAAAAGAGTGACAATTCCAACTGCCCTGCGATGAACAAGTGGTTGGATGTGATGAGTGGCGAGCTCACTCTCGGGGATACCAATGATGGAAATGGCACGTCTCTGGATTGCATCTAGTTTGGATAGTGAAGTGGGTGTTGCTCCACACCATGCTCAGCTTGCATATTCCATGTTGGATCTGGCCTGTATGAAAGACTATCGCGTTTACTTTTAACATTGAAATTAAAAACACACATTTAACGTTTTCCTTTAAAATATATAAATTTATCAAAAATGACATACATTTGTGCCTATTTTTTTTTAAATGAACCTGGGATTCTGGAGAAATATAGTTTTTAAAATAAAATTAGTAAACGCTTCATCATACAAAGAAGCGCTACTCGGTACATTGAAAAGTACGTAAATTTCTGAACCGAACCGCGCATTAGTGGGTTTCGAATATAACATTGCTCCGCACGTCATTTAATGGGTAGCCACAATTTGCGCACCCACTTTATCTGCTCCCAGTTGAATTCAGCAGCCTTGACGGAATAAAGTACAGTATCACGTGCACTTTATTCCGTCAAGGCTGCTGAATTCAACTGGGAGCATATAAATTGGGTGCGCAAATTGTGGCTAACCTCATTTGATTACCAGCTGAGCGACCCATGTTTTCCTTGCTTTATCATGTTTATCGTCCACTGATCTCTATACAATGGATTGGAAACCTGGGCTTCGTAATTGAGGCACTGACGGCCGTTGGTTATCCAATAAAAGCCCAAGCAGGTGCTTAAGAGCCGGTCATTTATACGAAATTTGTTTCCATTGAAATGTGGATAAGCGACATAACAGACTACAGAATCAAGCCAATTCAGTGAGCTCATCGTACTTGCGCCCGTTGCTCCATTCATCTAATATACAACTACTGTTGTGTAGCCAATCCATTGTATAGCGATCAGTGGTTACAGTGCGACTACGATAAAACTATAAATATTACGCAACCCCTTTTAAAATGTCCACGTTTTCATGGATTGTTGGTGTTTAGGCCAACTAAAACCGTTGTTATAGTAGGATTTTTCATTCCTATCAGTTCATTAAAAGTTTTTGGGGCGTGTCGGCAATTCCATTCGTTCTGAGAGGTTGTTTGCTTTACCCAATCAGTACGATAGAAATTCGATGTCACGATACCGGTAAGATTAAGGCCATAATTAAAAAAATCTCCCTTTTCTCATGAAGAAAATATTAAAAAGTAAATGGACTGAATAAATTCCAAACACCAAACTTGAACAAACTCCACGAAAACACTTCTTCGTATACAATTACAAATGAAGAGCGCCGCTCAGTACTCTCATTACTGAATGGTGACGTCATATTTGTGATACAGCTTGGGGAGATTTCGGAAATTCTGCAATGCGTGTTTATGACGTTCGAGAGACTTCTTAGACCTCATGTGGTCAAAATTATATGTGCAATGATAATGGGAAAATCCGGTATGGTCTCGGCTATCGGAAGCTGAAAACAGAATTTAAGTAAGACTTTCCGTTGGTGAGTGTTGGTGTTGTTTTTGTTTTAGTAACGTTGCGCCATGAGTCAATACCGGAAATTAAGGGTTGAAAAAGTAATCCTAAATAATCGTAGATTCATCATCATCATCAGCCTTTTCATCTGTCCACTTGGACGAAAGCCTCAACATGTTTCCATGTTGGATTTCGGCCTACTCTTCCACGCTGGCCTAGCTAGTGCGGGTTGGAAGGGACCCTGGTACCTAGAGTAATGTGTGCAGGTAACAGACCCGGGATGGTCCCCTACTCTTTTCGATAAGGTCTGCAACTTTTTACGTGTTCAGGAATTACTCCCCTGATACACGGGACCATCAGCTTTACATGACTCTCCGAACCATGAGGCGCCGGACACCCATTGCATACACCTGCACATTTTACGCAATGGGTGGAAGCGAGGAGAAATTCCATAATCACACTGCTGCGCAATTATGCAATTTCCGACCTTATAGGAACTATTTGAAATGACCAAGAAACCCGACTCTCGCGGGGCTCGAACCAGGGCCGCTCAGTCGATCTTATACTCTGCTGACGGTTCAGCGCCTTAGACCGCTCGGCCACCTCGCCCTCAATCGTAGATTGTGCGCGATATAATGTGACTAGTGAGATGTACTGTCTGTGTTACTTAGATCATTCCTGAACCCACAGTGTCATCATTGCAAGATGGCATTTACTTTTACTAAGGTGACATTCCAAATATGCATGGCTATTTTCCGGCAGTGGAACCAAGTTTGAATTGGGAAATGCAATGGGAGTACTGATTGCTGTCATAATTATATACGCGGAAACGTGTTTTGATTAAGAAGGATCAGTTGCGGCGCGGTCAAGCATGGTTTGCATGACACGTACAATGCACACACAGATTTACTGCATTCGGTTGTGTGTATATTGCAACGCGGTGCATTTGAACTTAGGTCAGTCAAGAATGTACTACACATGCGCGAATAGCCGTCGGTGACTAGCGTCGGGACTAGTCACTGATCTTTTTATACAGGCTTCAGATTTGTTGTGAAACTTGGAGCATTCAACCTAAAGAACAGTAATTATTACCCACCAAAGTTATTTTACGTCATAAGGATATTAAAAAATCTAATACGTGTACATTATTCGTCTTGTTCCAGAAAGAACATAATTATTGACAGCTTGGTCCAATCATTTAAGTATTGTAGAGTTTTGGTCACTCATAACAAACTACAATATTTTCGTGGCCTAATCCTCCTCTTAACCCAGCCTCGACCTTCATGGCACTTTATCCATTCTTTGATTGACACCAAACAAAGGAATCGACAGCGTGTCTCAGACTTTACGACAATCTATTCAATTGAATCTGGTATGAAGCCTTTACATATTCGATACAAAAAAGTTCATGTAAAATGGGTTAAAGCATCTTATTTTGTTGAACAACGTTGAGCATTTAAGCTGTTAATACGGCTTTTTAGTTTTTGATCTCAACACATCTCCTCCAAATGAGTTCGTACCAATAATGCGTTTACTGACAGGAATAAAAAAATCAGACTATAATCACAAAATGATATCGTAAACACCCCTCTTTTACATTTTTCTCAAATCACGTATTTTTTTTTTGCAATAAAAATGTCTAAACGAACTTCGCTCCTATCCTTTGTGTGCTCAACGAATTTCACAAGAAATGAGGCTGTGGGCAAACTGTTGAAGTCAACCTTGATATAAAATTTTTTTTTGGGTGCCATTTTGAATTTGTCAGTAAAATTCACATCAGGTTGTAAATATGACCACAACCGGGAATACCTGGTATCTCCATTATTGCTGTACAGTTGTGTACTTTGTTCGGAATAAATTTGGATCTTTCTTCGCATGATACGCCACATATATGGCCATGAAAACGCATCTGGACTTTTTTATATTTAGAATTTTCTTATCTATGTGCGATAGCTTCATACCAATAAAGCACTTAATAACCTTTTTTTTTTATAAAGTAACCATTCACTAATCCGTACAACTTTTGGTGATCTATCACTTGGTTACGGTCCTGTCGCGTAACAGAATCAGTCTTAGGTGGATACTTCCCTCCCCTGACCTGACCGTGAATCAAGCTGAAGCGCTAATAGTGCTGGCGTGGAGGTGGTACCTGGTGCTGGGATAATAATACATTCTGTCAGCATAACGACCCAATTCACATAGCAGGAACCTTTTATATCTGGGAGATGTTACTCAGCAATGTCCGTTATACTGACTCAATGTATATACTGATACAGCGCTATACAGCTGTACCAGGGGAACTGGTTTCCTTGTTCTTAACGGTATGTCCTCGTATGTTCAACCCGGGACTTATATGTTTCTCGTTACTTCTAAATATATTGAAATACATTTATTTTAAAAAGAGGCCTGGTTTGTATTCGCACCTGTGAATAACTGCATTTATAATTCGATGCCTCTTTCCAAACTCACACTAGCTCGGCGCGGATGTGGGAGGTGATTGAGTTTAATCCTACATAAGCTTACGGAATAAAGCTATAATACTAATTGTGATATATAGCACTGTAATGTAGTGGTATACTTGAAGTCATTTATAACGGGTACCCTGCTGAATAAGAATAGCATCTACCAGTTGTAACATGTTCCTGCTATGTGAATTGGGTGGCATAACTGAAATTGACCGTAGTGATGTTGGAGGTTCATCTAAACGGTTGAGGACAAATTAAAAGTGGGGGCAATTTGCAATACGACTCCTTTTTCCAAAATGGAACCCTCTGTCAGCCAAAAACACCATGATAAGACAATTTTGGTATTAAGATGTTTATTCTTCGGTGAAGGATTACAATAAATATGACCAAAGTAGAAACTGTTTGCATTATTGCCGACATTTTTCCCAAGATGGCTGGACATTTTATTGACGCAAAGCTGCTTCTAGGTTTCTAGCTTAGCTAAGCTCAAGCTCTTTCTCTACACGCTAGCTCTTCAGCAGTCGTTACTTCTTTGATCTAAGCGAAGCTCAAATCTACTAAAGCTATCTTAAAGCTCTAAGCCCTCGAAACCTCTTGCAAAGCCTAAAGCTCTGTCAGCCTCTCTATACATGGTATTTTCTTATTATAAACATATCAATATTATTGTGTGTCAATTGACGTTTCTGGGTCAAGGAGATCAATCAATATTTACAAAACTGTCAGATGAATATAAATCCCGGGGGGCCACTTGTATTCAAAGGTGGATATGATGCGTGAACAAGAAAACGCGTAAAAAGGGTCTCTTTCCAACAGGCGATGTACGCGCGTACATTGATTAGGGTGTCAAAATCAGCAAAATATGGAAAAAAGGGTATGTTTTTTTCGTTACCCTGAAATTGTGATGTACGCGAGATCAAAATCATCAAAAATATTGTAATTTAGAAGTAAAGCAATATGAACAAAGCCAGATAACAAGGGTATATTATCAGTACAATGCATTGCTCACTTGTTTAGGGTAAAAAAAAAAAAAAAAAAAAAAAAATGTTTATTTCTCGGTGAAGGAGTCCAATAAAACTATTACCAAAAGTAGAAAATGTTGCATGTGCCGACATTTTCCAAGATGGCTGACATTTTATTGACGCAAAGCTTACATTTCTTATTATACAGCCTATGAAGATGATTGTGGTGTCAAATTGAACGTTTTCTGGGTCAAGGAGATCAATCCAACTATTAACAAAACTGTCAGATGAATATAAAATGTATACGTTACATACTGAGCTATCCGCGTTCTATCCAAGAAATCGAAATCGGTAAGATACATATACACTCAGCTAAAAAAAAACAAAGTCCCCATCTGATACTTTTTGACGTAACTCAAAAAGTATTTAATTTATTTTTATTATTCAAAAACTGATGGATGCGCAAACTTCTTACGCACAAGATGACAATTTACTTTTGCCCGATAGACATCGTTTTTACCATGAATTTGTCCATTTTATGAAATTTCATGCAAGAAAAAAAGTTGCACTTTTGTCTGCAAATTCAATTTCACACAGAAAAGTGAAAAAGTACTCATTGCTTTCTGGCCATAAAGCAACATTTATTACTCCATTTCAAAAGGTTATCAACTCAGCAAGGAAGCAAGCTGTTCAATGTTCAATGATGGGTCTAGTCCACCGTCCTTCTCAATGACTTCAAGACACCTCTTGCACATACTGTTGACCAAAGTGCGTATACGCTGCTCATCTAAGTTGGCCCAAGCCCCGTTGCAACATGCCCTGTAAATCCTGTAAAGATGTGTTTCATTTTCCTGTCGGCTTCATTCTTGATGTCATCCCACAGGCTCTCAATGGGATTGCAATCAGGGGATCTTGCTGGCCATTCTTGCCGGCTCAATCCCATTGTCTTCCAGATACCGGCTGGTGACATGAGCACGATGGACATGTCTTGCCTCACTGTTGTAATGCGAGGTCGACCACTTCTTGGAAGATCGTTTACATTCCCCGTCTGCCGAAACTTCACTCTCAGTTTCCGGATAGCCTCTGTCGTTACCACTGACCTCTATAGAGGTCAGTGGGCGTTACTCCTAACCTTCTTGCAACCTATCTTACAAGTACGCCTTCGTCTAGAAGGCAGTAGTTCGCCCCCTTTCAAAGTGTTTCATGCGCGGCATCTTTAAACCTAACCATACATGCAACATGCAAAACCTAACACAGATAACACGATGACATGACTTTTGCTTTTTAATCCCAAAGAATTCCACAGTAAAAGCTAGTAAAAGAGATTATGTAAATCTCTACGAGCAGCCCTTTTCTTTTCAATGTGATTATGTAACAACACACGGACAGAGCAACAGCAGTCGTATTCACCTGCTTAAGAAATTGTCATTGAAATGTTTAACCGTACACACTTGGAAATCAAACTTTTCCATTTCAGGAAAAATAGTGCAACTTTTCCCTTGCATGAAATTTCATAAAATGGACGATTTCATGGTAAAAAGATGTCTATCGGGCAAAAGTAAATTGTCATTTTGTGCGTAAGAAATTTGCGCATTCATCAGTTTTTTAATAATAAAAATAAATTAAATAATCTTGAGTTACGTCAAAAAGTATCAGACGAGGACTTTCTTTTTTTGCTGAGTGTATCTTCATCACATACCGATCTATATCAAATCTGCGTCACATACAGCGCTGTCTGACATATTGCCCATAAGCCAGTTTCTGTACGCATGGTAGGGGATTTAAAATTCGAGTTTGTTGCACCCACCTGGTGATTAATTTTCCATATCTTACTGAAGGGGGTTTTGTCCCCTGACAGGATTAGGGTATGTTTCTCCCCGAAAGAGGTTTGCACATCAGCAGCCGTACTGCCTATTTCAAAAATGCACCATTGTTTTATGAAAAACTGCTATTGTTATTTATTATTGATAAGAAATTTTATCCATGGACTAAACGAAATAAAGTTACCTTCTGAAGTGGGTTTAAACATTAAGTGTCCAAGATGGACGCCGGGGAGGAGGAACGTTACGTTAAAGTGATACAAAATTGCCCAAAATAGATGGGGTTAGAATGCGAGTATATTTTTGAGCACAAAAAGAGATGTACCTGACATTTGTGTAATGCGGACATGATCATAACTCATGATGGCGGCCAGTTAACACGCTCCGGGGGACTAAATCAAGAAAAAAAACCACCCCAACATCGTTTCGAAATCAAATAAGAAACCATACGAAAACTATTGATAAAATTTTTCGCAATTGTCTCCGTAGTCTGGATAATGGAAGATCACTCAAACTAGTTGACGCTGGGAAGGAAGCTGATCTAGGCAGTAGAGAGAAGTAGAGAGAAAGGGCCTGTGGTTACAAGTTCAGAGAAAACAAAAGTAGCACTTGATGTTCTCGAAAGAAAGTTAGGTCCCCATATTTAATTTTACTCCTTACATATGACAGTTTTTCCACTCTTCATCAGCATATTTTTATTTACTTGGAAAAACACCTATGACGTCACTGAGTAGTCCTAGTCCTTAAATACAGTCCACACGCATTTATTATGCTTTTATGTATCAGGTGATATGAGCGGTTGTATTCCTATGAATCTTATAGAGTCAGTTTAAACAGTTATATGGCCCAAAGTAGTAAACCAGGCTATAGTAACGGCATTCTCTAGGACAAGTCAATACCCCCCTTAACATTTTTTACATCTTGGAAAATGTTTACGGGTCATTATAGACAGTGTTGTTTTTTTTAACGGCGAAAAGATGAGTAGGGCTGATTTTCTTCAGGATTTACGTACCCTTAAAGCGAATATAATCACAGGCCATCTTTTAAAACAACACTGTACCGTAAAATATAAATGCCATAAATGCTTGTTGGACCGCCCAAAATATCACACCCAGGTTCTTATTTTCAAACAATTGCCATGTTTGAAGTTCATTGAGCAAAATATGCCTCTTGCGGCGGCCATCGGACGCTTAGATATTTACGCCCCTTCAGGCCTGGTTAAAAAGGTGGTTTCGTGTCGTCGTGGATAAATGTCTATCTGTAAGAAATTTAATGGCGGGTTTACAGAAACAATGGCGGCCATTTTGAAATGGGCAGGATACGTCAACGTGCAGCTTTTTTGGGCGGAAACATGCCTAACCTATTCAGCTGATGGTAGGGGGACATCACTTCAATGTGATATAGGAAAATTAAATAAATAAGTGGGGTGTGATGCAAACGAACGAAAAATATGATGATGGCAGCTTATGGACATAGATCAATATGTGATGCACTGATACAACAATTACGCTTTTTTATAATACGGTGATGAATACGTCACATATGGTAATCAGTGTTTCTATCTCAGAATCGTTGGAAAAACAAGAACAAATCTTGTTCAAATACTGATCTATACGTTTACAGTCATTTAAACCAGTGTTGGCTAGATAACCGAATGTATTTTTCACTGAATTAAAAACTCTGAAGTGTTTTCTTCATGATATTTCCTTTCATGGTAGTAAAATGACGCAATCGGTATGTTTTGAGCGTATTAGAAGGGAGGGATTTTCGATTGCGATTTTCTCGAAACATGGTATTTTGTAGAGATACATCAGTATGTGATGAAGCCGACGGTATGTTTTAGGTCAAGGAGTTCAACAGCATTATTCCTCAAAACTGGGCAGAAGAGTCGTGAGTCATGTTATCATGGACCTACCAATTTGTGACACCAAAATGTGACACCTTGACTACTCTGTATGTAATTCACCAAAACATATATCTGGAATTGCATGGGAATTTTTATATTTAGGCCCGTATTACTTTAAGAACCTATATTATTTGTTTATTCAGATATGTCAAGGGTTTAAAATGGCCCCGATTTTAACAATAAAATGATAATGGTCACGTGCAAACCTGTTGGGTAGTCAATGTTTTGAGGGTTTTCGTTCATAGGGCCATAAAGCAAAGTTACGAAGTTCTAAGGATTTTTCGTTGACGAATGTCGCCTTCTGAAAAATAGCCTTGTACATAAATTTCATGAATAGAACAATTTCTGGCAATTACAATAGTGCTATACCTTTAAATGGCGGCCATTTTGGAAATTTTGGTATGCAAATTAATGCCATCACTTTTATTTTGTCATCACATTTTTCATAAACGCCACCAAACCCAATGATCAAATTTAGCTATGATTTGCAAATGTTATTATTCTGAACCCTTGGTTCGTAGAAAGGCCCTTTTTCTCCTGATGCTGAGACTAGCTACACCGGAAAGGCAGGAAAATGGGAAAAAAGCAAACCAGAAGGGTTTTGTAAAGAAAAGAGAGGAGAAGGATTTGAGATGCAAAGGGAGATAGACAGATGGACGTTGAAATGTGTGTAACTGTTAAAATATAATGCTCTAAGTTCCCATAGATATGAGGTCACATGGGAGGCTCCAAGGAAGGCCTTTTTTTGAGAAGACCTACTGTGAATGAAACACCCTATGCAATACGAAGTCACACCTGGCGATTCCAATAAGATCTCCCTTGCTTTAAGGTGGAAATACCAAGAGTAATCAACTGTACAACGATCATATCAGTAATTTCCTAACAGGAGAATGTATTGTGTCAGTAATGTGCTCTTGTGCCCCACACATATCTACCTAGTTTTGCATATAGAATGTATTATCACTTAACACATAGCGCAATACAAGCTTGTTTCGTAAGGATGGGAACCCATCCGCACTCCTCAGTTGATTTGTGCAGAGCGAGGATAAAGGATAAGCATGACTGCACAACAATGAACGAGGTATTTTAAAGTGGTCTCCTGGAACTAAATGTAACTTGTGTCAAGTTGTGAAAAGGCATTATACCTCGTATTGAAAACGTCGACAGGGATAATATATATTAATATATCTAACTCATATATATATATAGAGATATAGATAGATATAGATATATATATATATATAGTTATATATAATATATAGATAGATTATATATAATATATATATATATAATATCTATATATATATGATAAAGTATAAGCTAGAAGAGGGAAGATAAAAGTATATGAGGAGGTGAGAATGGTGGTGAGAAGGTGATATACCGGTTTAGTAGGTAGCACTATGGAGATACGGGAAGGAGAGTGAACCTCTATAAGGGTGACACAATTCAGAATATAGGTTTTAAAATCAAGGTTTTCTTAAAATATGGTATGGAGGTGAAGAACAAACACAAACCTCTATAAAATATGGTATTATCCTGTGGCGGGGTTTTCTGCAGGTTTGTCTTAAAATGGTAGTGCAGGGATAGAGGGCGCCAGGCGAACCGACACCAACGGCTACCAGGTACAGAAGAGGACGACACAGTTCGGAAACAGCCGCCTTTATATAGAGGT
This sequence comes from Ophioderma brevispina, assembly GCA_023653785.1. Lineage (NCBI taxonomy): Eukaryota > Metazoa > Echinodermata > Ophiuroidea > Amphilepidida > Ophiodermatidae > Ophioderma > Ophioderma brevispina. The sequence goes on along the minus strand of JAMKCH010015247.1, from coordinate 12,135 downwards.
GTGCCACGTGATTCCTTACGTCACAACCAAAAGGGAGCCCTCTATCACCTGCACCTTTCCGCTTTTTTTTACACATACACCTCTCCTTCAATCCGCTACCTCCCGGCACGAATAATCATATACTTCAGCGGAAATGTCTAACTCTTATTTCTAAGTATAAAAGTATCTTAAGGTAGGCATACCATTCATCCTCACGGAATCACAATCGGAGCAACTGAAGGGTCCATACAACTATTATAAACGACAGGGAGGACATCGGAAAACAAATCCTTTTAATCCTCAACCCATGCATGTTGTACTTTACACCATGGATCACATCCGATGATCCAATGGATTGCGCGTACCGGGGGGAATACTGGAGTTATGGTTACCCATGCTAAGCATCATAACCACAGCAATTAACAGTACAAGTAATTAACTGTTTACTAGATATATCATAACCAATCCCACAACCTTTGTTACGTCATTCATCCGGTTCCAGAATCTGATCAACCAGCCAATTCAACAGTGAGTCTACGCAACACACAAGACGTGACGAATCGCAGGATTTGCAAGCAACAAACCACCGGCCAAGAGATCCCAACACAGTCACAACACAGGAACTACTTGCTAATAGTCCCGATCAGGACGACTCGATCTGGATCAAACGACCTATCAAGATCAGGAATCGTACAATGGGGTTTTAGATTAGTAACTTAATGTTAAAGGAAAAATAATCTAAACGGCGCCACTGCTGAGAATCACTTAATCATTGAACCGGCTCAACTAAAAGTATTGAGGGCATCACAACTGAAAGCTATGTTTATCGCAATAATACTAATAATAATTTAAAAACGCAATGGACACCTTCATTATGACTCCTTATTACACTCAGCCTGTACTTTCGTCATCTTTGGAACTAGTAAGATCCGTCAGCAAGACTCGTATTGAAGCCAAACTGGGGCCCCCAAAAACGCGAGAATGCAAAGGTTGCGGTCTCACCGGGTGGTTTGTCCCAAACACGAGCAATTAACTAAAACTCGCTGCACCATCTGTGAAATTCCCAAGTCAAGTCCAAAACAAGGTTGATGGCTTAAAATCACAACCTTATATCAACTATTAATTGTTTTCAAGCTCTATTTGAATATTGTTAAACATAATTAGATATCTCTTATTACATAACTGATCCGTCGGAGTTTCATTGCACTCCGGATTGTATTCTTACGCGACCACCGCAGGGTCACATTAGTCCTTCTTGAACCTAAATGTATTATTCAAAACAAAATGATCCATGGATGGATAAATGATCGGTTTTTGGAGTCGTTAAACTAAGTTTTTAAACTTCATTTGGGCACGGTTACCTTAAAACACTCTTCCCGAAAGACGAATCATTCATTCGTTTAGAGAGAGAATTCAAGTCGGAGCAATAATGGGGCCACTTCAGAATATGCAAACGACATGGGAGGAATCCGGAACAAATCTCAACCCAATTGCGCATACATTTACGCCAGGGAGCGCTTAGAGTTCAGCGGATTGCCGTTTAAGAATCCATGACCTTCCATAATTAAATAACATTTTTAACAATCTCGGAGTAGAATCAACAAATCCGGGTAGATCGCTATTATTTTCTAAAAATCAATATGTCACTATAAATCTATCAATAATGACACCGATCCTGCTCTACCTAATTCATGTCCTAAAATTTGGGCAACCCCAATTTAATTTTAGATACTTAAAAAATTTACCCACGCACTTTTAATGAATGGTCGCGACAATCCAAACATTCGATGAGCCGGAGCTACAAACATAATAGGGGCATGACTGGACACCGCGAGTTATACGTCCATCGAGCAGCCCTCATCCGATGCCCCAACATACCACCAGGAGTTCCACACCAGGCTCCACGGATGCTGCAGATCAAGATCAGGGACCATCATCAGTAGTGCAATCAAATTAATCAAGACACACACCGTCCAAAAGGTAATTGAGTTCACAAGTCAAATCAACCATGTAAAGTTGCCATGATCTTAGGAGTTCGTTCTCGATGATTTGTTTAAATTTCAAAGTCGTTATCGCAAACGTCAGTCACTTAATGTGTTGGTACATGCGTCTTATATGTATTTACATTACAGGTGTTGTCATGTATGGGAGATGGGTGGACTACAAAATCCCGTTTAATGTACTGGAGATGGTGCCATCCACATGGTTATCACTGAAAGAAGAGCATTATTCTGGCTCAATGCAGTTCTAAAATCTCTTGGTTAATTTAATGCCTATTACTATTGATCTTTTAACATAATAGTCCCTTGCAGTCTGTGGTAGTAAGTTACAGAAATTACTTATCACGAAACTTTTTCGTGCTTTCTGGATTGCCACCAACGTCACATCTCCGTGGCCGGACTACACCTTCGCTGAATCGGCCACATTGACAAAACCCTTCTCGGAACAAGTAAGCGCTGGAAAGCAATCTGTCACACGGTGCCTTTGCTGCTATTCCACCACACAAACAACACACAAGCTTTCGGCTGGTCCCACCACCTACGGATCTTCTGGTAACGTTGAATCACAACTTTAGTTTCCGGATTTCACTCAAGAGCTATCCTAGTTGTTGTTCCTCGTCTGGCTTAACGGTCAACACAAAGATATCACAATCGTACTCCGGCTGCAGGCTTGTTTTTTCGTGGATCAACCAATGACCGATCGAGGCCGGCTCAACCATATCCTCATACTTGAGGCGTCCGTCCGCAGAACGAAGATCCTTATTGTAGATTTCGAGTCTTCAAGGTCAGCTCAAAGAAATCACATTCGAATTAACACCGGTGCAGGCTTTTGTTTAGTGTTATCAAACAATGATCCGATGGGGGGGGGAGCAGGTCAACCCTCTCCTCACACTCGAGGTTTCCATCCGCAGACGAATGATCGTCTTGTGAAGTCTACTCAAAAAGTCACAGGAGCGTAAGCTATTTAAACTAATTGAAATGTCCAAAAATACATCAAAATCTGCTGCACTTGGTCTTGTCCACGTTCACCGGTCTGATGGTGGCTTACCTACTGTATTGAGGGCATCATAAATGTCTTGCTCGGGCTACCCCTTTCTAGTCCTTGTTTGTCACTCTTCCGTGATGTTACAGTCTAAACAAATCAAATCCACACCGCTGCCACCATATGTGGCGTATCTCCCGGTATCTTAAATGCAGAGCGTCAGGCAACTGATGCGGCGATGGGCCCGTGAGGGTTAGTCCTCACTCTTTGTTGTCTCTGTAATCGCACAAGTCGGGCCACAAAATAAATGAAATTCAGGAGTCGGGTTTATATATTTATGCTTTAATCATCTGTGAGGTCGATTCGGATCCGGCGGTTTGGAGAGTTAGGAGGATGGAGATCCGGTGCAGATGAGATGTGCGCCAGGCGAACCGACACCAACGGCTACCAGGTACAGAAGAGGACGACAAGTCGGAAAACGCGCTTATAGAGAGGGGTTTGTCAGTGATTCCTAAGTCACAACCAAAAGGGAGCACTTATCATATTTCGGCTCAAATACTCTCATTAAAGTGAAAAGCAAAAAGAAAGTGATATAGGAAGGGGATAAATATATAGGGAAAGTAGATGACCGATGGGGAAGAGGGAAATGATGACCCAAGACTTAAGAGTGTAATGAAAGAGAAGCTTTGGAAAATAAAGCATTTTTCATGAATTAGGGGAAAGGAGAATGGATGGACCTTTGTCGGAAAGCACATTAGGGCAAAACGACTAGTTATGCACACATATGGTTAGCGCGATCGGTTTAGCGCCAAGATAGCGATCAACATCTTCTTTTTTAAACAGACCAGCTTTTCCAGATGCTGATGATGGGAAAAGCACATTGAGCTAAACTCGACCAATAGTGCGCTTAACTCGATCAATACTACAGGTATGATTTTTCCGAACAAATTGCCATTTACCAAGTTTAATTTGAGAAAAAATATTTTTTTTACCAGGTACAATGTCATCAGACATTCAACTACTTTTATCATAAACTAATGCATTTTCAAACAGTTTAAAGCAGTCCACCCAAGCATTTTTGATCTTACGGCAGCCAGGTTAGTGGTGTTGTTACACCTTTTGGGTAGATAGGAATTTTTCGTACGGATTTTTTACTGATAGTTTTAAGTTACGATATGTATGTTTTTTTCGTTATTGTTATTGTTTTCCTATCTTTCGTGCTGCATGTCGTGCTGCTTATAATTTTCAGTATTAATTTATAAGTATCAAATTATTCAATTTCTTCATTTGCTTCAAGAAGTGATATGAATGATTTAATGCGTTATGTATAATTGCTTTACAATGAAACTCATGTAGTTATTTACCTGAGCAATGTGAACAAATGGTGAAATAATTAAAAAAAATAAAGCATCATTAAGACTTGAAACAGTGGGTTTTTGAACGAGGTCACTGTTTGCAAAAATGTAACACTAGGAAATCATTTTTAGTTGTGTTTTAAAAGAATACATTCCGACATTGCATACACAGTGATGAAAGTCATTATTGTGTGCAGGGAGGCTGTTTTGGGTTTTTCCTCTATTCAGTTGAAATCTACACTATAAAAGAATAAGATTATTAATTGGCGGTATTCACAAAGAATTTAGTTTGGCTTAACTTTTAGTCAGGACTAAGTCCTACTAGAAGGACCTCTAAATATTCATTTTCTCTCCGGTATTAGCTTTTTCTGCTAAAAATACAAAAGAAAGTGACAGATAGGACACTCAAAGCTGAGAACTTACTATTTCAAATGGTTCTCTTTCAGATTGTTTTTAAAAAATTAACGGAGTTCTTCTAGATGGACTTAGTCCTGGTCTAAAAGTTAAGCCAGAGGACTACGTTATTTGTGAACACCCGGCCATTGTTCGTATCTTAAAAAAATTTTGGCATGCGTTAAAGGCGCATTCGTGATTCAGCACCTTCATTTTTACTGTTCACACCGGCCCAGCAGTTTAAGTCCGGGGACGAGGCTGAGGACCACGAAATACCTTTAATAATAGACAATATTTGTATTATTATTATTATTATTCATTGTAAACACTGTTCACTTATGCAATTAGCTCGTCATTATGTACGATTAGTTGAGGACAAAAGTAGGTGACAGGTTTCCGAATTCGTATCATATTGAACATTTTCAAATGGTCACTGGGTAATTTATGTTCGGCTTCTGAATTTCCCTGTGTTATAAATAGAATGGGTAAAACAGCATGATGAGATGGGTAAGCAATAAGTATACCCATTATCGTGAGGTGAGAATTATAAGGTTCTATAACTGCCATTTTGGTTTGTAACTTAACAATCTTTTTAGCGTAATTTGAAAACATTCCGCTAAAACTTTTAAAATGATAACAAATTGTTATAGGTTTCAAAATATGAATTTGTTAAAAGGGCATAATTTCGGTTAAGTGGCTTTGTTTTATAGTGTTTTTTTTTTGGTGAACCTTTAACACATCAATATCTCAAAATGACCTAAAATGTCAGTTAAGAACCTTGTAATTCTAAGCTCAAGATATAAAAATCTAACTGCCATTCTAAAAATGTATGTGTGAGCACAGAGTTATGATACAATGCAGGAGACACACCGGGACGTAAATTATTAACACATAGTGATAGGACTTCTACCGCTCTTAGTAGATAACTACAGGTTATTTTGTTAAGGGCTATTTTGATAGCATTAATTATATGGGGTGGGGGGTTATGCGTATTTTGTATGCTCTACATTATTAACCAAAATGTATCCGTTCACACCCATTATCAAATCCATTAAAAACGGAGTTTGTGGATAAAATACTTATTAAATTCATCAACTGACTGAAAATAGCCAATATACTGCAGCTGATTACAACCAAAAGTGTTTGGAAATGTTCTACCGACCCTTCAAACGTCCAAATCTTCAAGCTGGTTGAGAACACTTTTATTCAACATCAGTATCCTTTCACATTGCAATATGTCGCATCCAACTTTTCACGGGCATTGATATCAATTCTCTATTTTTCCTCGCCAGTTGGTATTATTTGTCTCTATTACAATATAAAGAGCTCTTAACCATTGGTTATTTTCAGTGTGAAGTAAACTATTACCAGTAAATTTTGGTCACAAGATACACCTTAAATTCGAAATAAATATCTTAACACTTACCTGCATAAGGGGTTTGCACTTCCGTTAGTGCATAACGGGGGGGGGGGGGGGGGGGGGGGGGTTCATAGGGACCCCCCCTAATATAACCACTTTCCTAAAAGATTGTTTAGATGAAATCCACCACATGTTAGAAGGCTTCAAAGGCATCAACAATAAAGAAATAAAAACTGAAGAAAGTTGTTCAGTAAGAAAATTAGGGGCAAAACATTGATTTTAATTTGCGTCAAAATGTGCGAAAAGACACTAATTTGTTTCCGCATTTTCTACGGCATTGCTTCACCTAGACTTGTGCTGATTGCTTTAATTGGTGAAGAATGAACTATATTTACCATATTAAGCACAGACATAAATGTCTCATGCCATTTTATATTTTTTAGGGTTACTTGTATAATTAACCATAGGTTCCTACAGTAAACTGCTTCATGATGTATATAAAATATTATGGTCCAATGGCCTTCTATACTTTGCAAGATTTTTAAAATTAATTATTTACTTTGTTTATGTCACTAGGTGTATGCATTATGAAAATCAGAATCACAATAACTCTAATAAGATTCTTCATTTTTGTCATGGGCACTTCCGTTAGTGCATAAGGGGGGCTCCTAGGGACCCATGCTAATTAACGCAAAAACGATACGATGGATTTGAATTTTTTTGCACCAATGCAAGCGCAACTAAAAGTTAGACGAATACAAAAAATATAAACCAAATATATTCCAGCGTTAAATATCGCCGGCTGAAAAACAAAAAATGGGTACCTACGAGCACCCAACATGCAGTTAAGTGTTAAATAACAACCGAATTTATTCAAGTAAATCATATACAAGCTAATGCACGTTATTCATTTGTAATTTTTGAATCCATTTTCAACAAAATTACCAAAAATAAACAAGTAACTGCAATTTAATTTGATAGGCGTGCAAAATTAAGATTGCCAGAAGTATTGTTATAAATACCTGTACCATGGGAGAAAAGGGAATGAATACCAAACAACTTTTAACTCACTTAAAAAAAATGACCCCTCAGTTGACAAAAAGTGGAGCGTAATAATTGTGAAACGAGCCCTAGGTAATTTCGCTTTTGTATTTGGGAATATCCAGCAATTTGTATAACTTTTGTTTTGAAATTCGGTTTTGTAATGTGGATTTGCTCGTCTGTATTGACCTTTTTGGTCAAAATGGCACGTCCCAGGTCAAGCTTCACGCTCATTGGATACCATTAGAACCAATCATAATTGGCCACACCGGTGCTCTGACTTGTTATAACCGCCTCTGAAAACTTACTCCACACAAACAAATCTCTTAAGAAAACAATCATGGCTCCACGTTTTGTGATCATAAAGTTGTACCCAATAGCGCAAGTTAAATCTAGTTAAAATGCTTCGTCATCATATAATTCATTTCACCCAATCATATTTCATAGTTCCACTGTAGGTGACTAAACATTAACATATGAATGAGTGGAAACGATTGTATATTAAGCATACGCATTCCTTCAGTGATGTCATTATCCAATTGAAGCATCAACGTCAACTACTAGATTGTTCACGGCAGAACAGGTACCAGTAAAGCTGAGGTATGTAGGATAAGCTCTTTACATAAGTTGGGAATCTATGGTATCGTAATAAAACAAATGACCGTTTTCACAATTTACACTTATATTTAGTGTTCGTTCGTTCGTTCGTGCAAGTCCAAAATCACAGTGGAAGCTCCGTCTTTAACCAGCTGATAGTTTCATCATCCAGGTTGATCAGGCCTGGTAGTGTTCATAAATACTTTGGTGAGGTGAAAAAGTTGGAGCTTCGGACATCAACAATTTTTAATCCACTTTTTTTAGGTTCGAAAATCTTTTTAATTCCACTTTTCAGGGCCTTCATCCCCCCCCACGCCTTCAGACATAAAGCAGTTTGTGGAGGGATAGGGATCACCAGGGTGGATCCAGCCCTATTCAAAAGGTGGAATTACCATGGCGAGGTGCAAGCGACGCAGGGGTGGGCGTGGTTCTCTTCTCGCGCAAAGCTTTGAACCCTGCAATGTTCACTTTATAATACATATTTTCTCATGCAAAATTAATAGAACCATTTTAAATTTTCTGAGGGGTCCACGAGAAATACTAGGCATTGGCATCGGTCTTAAAATTAAAATCTTGGGCGTGGTTCTCTTCTCGCGCAAAGCTTGGAACCCTGCAATGTTCACTTTATAATACACATTTTTCTCATGCAAAATTAATAGAACCATTTTAAATTTTCTGAGGGGTCCACGATAAATACTAGGGATTGGCATCGGTCTTAAAATTAAAATCTTGGGCGTGGTTCTCTTCTCGCGCAAAGCTTGGAACCCTGCAATGTTCACTTTATAATACACATTTTTCTCATGCAAAATTAATAGAACCATTTTAAATTTTCTGAGGGGTCCACGATAAATACTAGGGATTGGCATCGGTCTTAAAATTAAAATCTTAATCATGGCACTTGATGTGTAAGGCCTTATTTTAATTAATCGAATGTAAGCGTACTGAACATGGAGAGTTTATTATATCTCAAGTTCAGTAAAAATTGCAAGTTTTAAAAACAAGTTTGTTGGCGATATATTTACAATAGTCTGCTGCAATCAAAGGTGAAATTGGGAAAAATATTAGGAAAGTTGTTTCTTTAAAAGAGAATGATTGGTGTGGATGATGTTGGGGTGGGTGCGCGAGGGTGTGTGTGTCGGGTGGATGCGGGAGGGGTGTTCCCTCTTGCGCGAAGCGCGGAAGCCCCGCAACCCTCACTTTCCTAGATACATTTTCTCAGACTTTCAAAGATGATAGAAACAAATTGACATTCCAATGTGGTTCACAATAAATAATGGGTAACGGTATTAAAAATATACCCTAACGCCATTGAATCTCACAAATTCTCACAAAATGTACAGCTGGTGTGCTATTTGTGGAATTTGGTTAGATTTTTGTAATAAATGTGATTTTGTAAGATTCAGTGATTTAAGTGAACCACACACACATCCACACGCACACCCACACACCTATACACGCACATACACACGCACACACACGCGCACGCACACACATAACACACATGTACACACACACGCGCGCACACACAAACACATACATGCACACACACACACACATACACACTTACACACATACAAACAACAACAAGACACATGCAATTATAAAATCACACAAATAGAAAAAGGAAGGAAATAAAGGAAACGCACACGCTCGAGCATTCGTATATGATTTCAAAACATTGATACAATGAACCCAAGTGAGTGGGGTTAGGGTTAAGGTTTGTTTTAATGAAGCATAATGAAAGCATTCGCGGAGAGTCCATACCCCATCTCAAAACCGTCTCAAAACATGCAAAATGTAACCTTTAAAAAACACCTTGGCAATAGAAAAGTATCTAGGAAATCGGCTCTTGACCCCCCCCCCCAATTTTTTTTAAAAATTCCAAGAGTTTTGTATGCTTACATAATGATTCATTAAAAACAAAACTTTAAACTTTAATTAAGTAACATGATTAAAACTTTATTTTTAGAGACCTTTGCCTTTACCTGGTATTTCGTTGTGAACCACTACAAAATTTTAAATGGTTCTATGAATTTTGCATGAGAAAATGGGTACATTACAAAGTGAATATTGCAAGGGTTCCGCGCTTTGTGCGAGAAGATGACCACACCCACCCCTGCGCCGCTTGCAGGTCTCCAGGGCTGCAATATAAACACAATGGCGGCCAACTTCTTTCAAATTAGCAACTCAGCCAAACGAATCAAAACCGTCACTCATGCATTAAATTCAGAAATAACACTTGTAGAGGAGTTGATTCTTCGCCAACGGTTTTTGTGAAATAGGCAAATATTGCTTTATTATATTTTTAAAAATTGGGAATCTTGGCCGCGCCGCCAGTAAATGTTCACTAAAAAAAATCCTGTCTCTACTCATTCATTAAAATCACATCTGTTTGACCCCATACAAATTGTCTCTTTTATTTTTAGAACAATTTTAAGCAGTGGAGACACAATTTTGACAACTGATATAAGTAGAGCCATACAAGAGCTATCATCTCTGCAAAAATCAGACAAATCCATTGCGGGAATCTTGCCATATAGGCCTACAAATGTCAGGATTTGTATGTTATAGCGCCCTCTATATGCCCATTCTCCAGTGGAAAACTAGATTTTAAGAAAAATCATATTTGCCCGCAATGAAATTTCGTACAATTTACACAGAATGTAGTTAGTGGACTAAATATTCCAAATCAGTTGTCAAAAGTGTGTTGCCGCGGCGATAATTTTTGTTTTATTCTGGTTTTGTCATAATAAATGAGACTTTCAAACAGCTGTGAAATGAAATGTAACCGGCTTGCCACTATGCGTTACAATATGCTCACCCACCAAGGACACAGTTCAGTGGGTTGTACCTATACATGCATTAACATGAAATGACCTTGTGTGATCTGGGTATCATGTATCATACCCCAAAACCAAGAGGTGTATTTTCTAAATACATTGGTGAATGAACTGTGCCAATGGAATTGAGATTTTACTTTGATATAGTTCATAGTGTGCATTTAATTTTATTGAGTAATTTCAATGCGTAATCTTCTTAGTTATCACTTATCATCTATTTTAATTCAGATAGCTTAGAACGTTTGAATCAGTGCAACTCGTAATTTTTACTTATAATGCTACTGTAAGCATATATTTGCATTTTTCTTATTTTTAGAGTAATAACATGTGTACGCTTACTTTGGTACCAATCATTGCCAAATAAATACCATGCTTGCATGAATGGCGATAACCCCTTGATTTTGGAGATTATGATCATCTATTATATATAAAATCTCAGTTATGACTTCACTATGACGTCATATTGTTAAAATTTGATATGTCTGTACTTCATTTGAAGAAAGGGCATATGTAGCTACACACTGATATCAAACAAGATGATGTTTATCCCTATGTTTATTTAATTACGAAGAAATCAGCGGTGGTGACCACCCCTCCCCTCTTCTTGGTCGTGAATGTTGTAGAAAAAACATTGGTTGGACGAGGGTTAACCGCAATACTCTCGTTATACCGGGATGATTGTTGAATATCTTTTAGCTCCATGGTTTGCTGAAGTCTCTGCATATCCAATGGTCACTAATATTAGGCCAACAAAGAACAACTTTGTAGGCCGCGCGTATTTTGATTTGAGTCATTTTAGCCGCCTTTTTTATTTGAAGAACTAAGAAAATTTTATTTTTTTGGACAAGACTTAAATTGCTTTTTCTTAAATAAAGTGATCCCAATCGATATTTTTGTTTTATAAACTAAATATCTTAATGTAAATATGGTGTGTAACCTCTATTTCTATAACATCTGTCAGAAAAAAGTGCAATGAGTAATATTAAATTGTTTGCTTTTACAGCAATATGGGTCGATTCCAAGAAGATGACTGGCAAGAGATATTGAAGGCGGCGCATCAGGCAGCTGAAAAACACGGTAAGAACTAAGAAAATAAGGCACAAGCACCATTGATAAGAACGTCTGCGGCATTACTTGCGGTATTTTTACGGGATAAACGTCACAAAATACGCCAACCACCAAAGGTCAAGGGTCACATGTATATATATATATATATCAGACATTTCGTACCCTTTAGCACCTATGATTCTATATTAACTTACCGCATAGCGCCACCCTTGACTCTGTTAAATATACTGTTACGGCGCCACCTATATAGCCTTACAGCTATATAGCTATATACCTCAAAAGTAATATCTCAGCCGTGTGGGACTCGTGGTGTAGATGGTTATCACATCTGCCATGTACGCAGGTGACCCGGGTTCGATTCCCGGCGAGTGCTCTTTTGAGGCTTTCTTCTACTCTGATCTTTCTTTATTTCCAATTGACTTGTTCTTCTTTATAGGCCTAACGGCCATTTAAAAATACTTCAAATGCGGTATGTGCGTACCCTTTAGCACCTATGATTCTATATTAACTTACCGCATAG